>NW_019379479.1:262306-277720 GCF_000648655.2 Copidosoma floridanum
TATATGTACCTACATGTGACTTTGAACAATGTTGTATACCATAATATGTGTCGGTATGTGTGTGGGTGTGTCGTTTTTTCTTTTTTTTTTTCGGTTTTTTTGGTTTTTTACTTTTTTGAAGCAAAACACCGACTCTGTTCAGTTTAGTTTTGTTAAACACCAAGTACCTAATACTTCTATATAATACCTACTTCTATACGCAGCATTACTATATTTCTTTTGATGTTTTCACACAACTATTGTTTCGAAAAAATCTAGTAGACCTACACCTGTAGCTTTTTACGTTGGATAATAAAAAACACTTTATAACGTTAAAACGGACAAGATGATCGCGTAAGTCGAAAAAACATGGTTTCTAAAAAAACTGTATGATTATGATTGGAATGTGTTTTAAGTTGAAAATTTAGTTTTTGTACGGGTTTTTCAAAATGCACAGACTTTTTTTTTTTTTTACAAAAATTGTGCAGCTTTTACAAAAAACCTAAAAATTTAATTTTTTTTTTTCAAATTAACTTTTCGTTTATTTTCCAATCACACTAAACAATACTTATTTTTATAGACATTATTTTTCTAATTAAATGACAAGAAAACATATAGTTTTGAATTGCCATCGAATGAGTGTGTAACATGTAACTGTACTAGGTAGCACTTTTGAATGTAGCAAATGAGACGTCGTTCTGCGTGTATTATATCGTCGTTTGTCTATGTGTGTATGATTATATACATATTATGAGGGCTAAACAGGTACGTCGAAATAACTCACCCCCTATCGTCGTAAGCATAAGTATTCAATCAATATGAAATGAATAAAAATGAGCATTTAAGTACTGAGCTTCGCACGATACTGGCATCAGCAAGTTTTTTCAACACCTTTGAAATTTTATTGATTTTTTGTAAATGTACATAGTTAAATTGCTTTCTTGCGTGCCGCTACTAACGCTTGCTTGCTTGTAATTTTAGTACCCATCAATGAATCCAAAAAGTGCCCCAACACACCATGTAACGGCTATTTTCATTTCATGATAGCGGGGGTGAGAAATCCTGTTGTCGACAGCCGTTTAATCGTTGGCATTTTTCCCATCGGCAGTATTTTTTTAAGCAAATCACACGTTAACGTGACGCTTTTCGAGAAATGTCGACAATTAAATTTGGTTGTCGCAATAGGATTTCTTACTCTATGTAAAATCACGAAGGTGCATCTTATGAAATCGACGATACATGGAACGAATTCATTGTTTTTTTCTTTCTTTCTTTTTCTATAAATATATTTGTTTAGTGTTTTAAAATCTTGAAGCATTTTGTAATCATTACTTACAGTACTTTTTGTCTTGTCATTTTCAATCTTTCGTGATTATATAAAGAGTAGACAATTGTAAATTTTTCTGTAAGGATAAAATCACCGTCGTTTAAAAGCATGTTTTGCAGTTATCTTATGTACATATATTTTGGCAGATTAGTAAAATTAGGAAGTATTTTATTGGTACCGTAGAGCCAGCTATCCTCTTTACAATAAGTACATACATATACATGAATTAGCCTTTGGTTATGCCAAAATAAATTTTTGCACAAAGAGAAAATATAAATACATTTTATCGAAAGTAATAGTAGTATTTTTATATCAATCGAGGTGATGGCATGAAGGCGTAGCCTATAGTAGCTTTTTTATCGAAATAAAAAATACTAACGTGCGAATTTCAATTCGCAGGTATCTTTATTTAGTCTCTTGATAGAGGAAAACGAAAATCTCAAAGTATTAAGAAGCCTTAGGACGCTCAGAGCATTGAGGTATTTTAACCTTTGATTACCGCGTTGAAATGTTTTTTTTTTATTTGATGGCAAATAATTGAGACAATGATAACCTTGATACCAGGCCACTGAGAGCGATTTCGCGGTGGCAAGGCATGAGAATAGTCGTCGGAGCATTACTCAAAGCCATTCCCTCGATCTTCAACGTCCTGTTGGTCTGTCTAGTCTTCTGGCTCATTTTTTCCATAATGGGTGTCCAGTTTTTTGGCGGCAAATTTTTCAAATGCCTCGACGAGGACGGCGTTATGTTGGATGTATCCGTAAGTCACTTTTAAAAATATACACGCACAACCAAGCCAACTTTACGATTCCTCGAAAGAGCCTTGTTTTAAAATTATTCATGAAACACGGCCTGCTGAAAGTGAGCTACAAAAGATTATTTATTAATCTTAAATAATTCCATTTTACGGCTGTTTCGAGTAAAAGCCTCCCAATTGGCGACACCGCAATTTTTGTACATATACTTATAAAATAAAAACGCAGGTGGTAGACACGAAGGAAGATTGCTACAGGCTTAATTACACCTGGGAGAACAGCAAAATAACGTTCGATCACGTGGGTGTTGCCTACTTGGCGTTGTTTCAAGTCGCAACCTTCGAGGTATGTCATTATTATATTGCGTCAATTGGTGACTTTGTGCGTTTTATGATGGAATAATTGTATCGTTTCAAGGGGTGGATGGAAGTCATGGCAGACGCCGTCGATGCTCGCGGAGTTGACCTTCAACCGCAACGCGAAGTCAACCTTCCCGCTTACATCTACTTTGTCATTTTCATCGTCTGCGGGTCCTTCTTTACCTTGAATCTGTTCATCGGAGTTATCATCGACAACTTCAACATGCTTAAGAAAAAAGTAAGTTTTTGCATCATTAACTCATAGCCCTCTCGCATCGTCTCATATTTACGAGCTTTTTTTTCTTCATATTATTTCAGTACGAGGGTGGCGTGCTAGAAATGTTTCTGACCGAGAGCCAGAAGCACTACTACACGGCCATGAAAAAGTTAGGGCGGAAGAAGCCGCAAAAAGTGATAAAACGTCCGATGAACCAGGTTCTCGCTATGTTTTACGACCTGTCCAACTCGAGGAGGTACTTATCCAAAAACTACCATTACTATACCTCGGATGATTTATTCATACGCTATTTTTTTTTTCTTTTTTTTATTTTGCTTTCAATTTCAAAATAATTCCAGGTTCGAAATAGTAATCTTCATCCTAATATTCCTGAACATGGTGACGATGGGAATCGAGCACTACGGCCAGCCGCACGTCGTCTTTTTCATCCTCGAGGTGTCGAACGCCTTCTTTACGACGGTGTTTGGCCTCGAGGCCATCGTCAAGATCATAGGGCTGCGTTACCACTACTTCACCGTACCGTGGAATCTATTCGACTTTGTGCTCGTGCTCGCCTCGATCCTAGGTATAGTCA
Organism: Copidosoma floridanum; assembly: GCF_000648655.2. The sequence continues at coordinate 265,539 of NW_019379479.1, forward strand.
TGGAGGACATTATGATCGACTTCCCGGTCTCACCGACCCTTCTGAGAGTCGTCAGGGTCTTTCGCATAGGAAGGATACTCAGACTAATAAAAGCCGCCAAAGGTATGTTCTTTTTTTTTTTTTTTTTTATTTATATGTGTATATACATTTATTTACCAATGTTACTTATTATTCTTCAGGAATAAGAAAGCTGCTCTTTGCTCTCGTTGTGAGCTTGCCTGCCTTGTTTAACATCGGGGCACTCCTCGCTCTTATCACGTTTATCTACGCCATAATCGGCATGTCGGTGTTTGGTCACGTGAGGAAGCAAGGCGCCCTCGACGATATGGTAATCCATCGAATAGAGTAACATATCCACACTATGTAAAATTGTTTAACAACATCGTCCCGGTACTGCAGGTGAATTTCGAGACTTTCGGTCGAAGCATGCAGTTGCTGTTCCGGCTGATGACTTCGGCCGGCTGGAACGACGTCCTCGAGTCGCTGATGGTCCAGCCCCCGGATTGCGATCCGACGCCGACGAGCCGCAAAATCAACGGGGACTGCGGCTCCCCGCTCCTGGCGATCACCTACTTCACCTCCTTCATCATCATAAGCTACATGATAGTCATAAACATGTACATTGCCATTATTCTCGAAAATTTCAATCAAGCGCACCAGGAGGAGGAGATCGGCATCGTCGAGGACGACTTGGAAATGTTTTACATCCGCTGGTCAAAGTAAGCTGTTTTGATTGAAATGTGGTGTAGTAAATGATGTTGATGAAAATCATTGTTTGGTTCGAAAGGTACGATCCACACGCGACGCAGTTCATACGGTTCTCGCAGCTGAGCGACTTTATAGCGAGCCTTGACCCGCCGCTGGGAATATCAAAGCCCAACGTGGTCGCGTTGGTCAGCTTTAATCTTCCCATAGCGAGGGGCAACAAGATACACTGCCTGGACATACTGCACGCCCTGGTGAAACACGTGCTCGGCCACGTCGAGGAGTCCGAGGACTTTAAAAAGCTCCAGGAGCAGATGGACGTCAAGTTTAAGAAGCAGTTCCCGACGCGCAAGGAGCTCGAGATCGTGTCTTCCACGAGGATATGGAAGCGCCAGGACAAGGCGGCCAGGCTCATCCAGCGATCGTTCCGCGAGTTCATAACGTACGGACGACCATTAATGAAGCGATGGTCAACGATGGAAAAAAAAAAAAAAAAAAAAAACATAAATGATTCGTTTTGCAGGAACAAGCGTGAACGGGAGCGCATAGCCCAGGAGGTGGACTCGCAGACGCAAACGTCGAGTCCCGGCGNTATTCAGTGATACGCACATGCACATTCACACGTACACTCTGAAAGACTTGTCCATGTTAATATTCATAAATATATATATACTAAAAAAAAAAAAAATTTCAATTTTAAATAATAGGTCTTAACACGCATATTCCAATATGTATAAAAAAAAAAAAAAAAAAACGAGAAAAAAAAACAATAAACAGTGAGAAAGATGAGGTAGACTCTATGAATTATAACTAGTACTTTTCGCTTGTTTTACTAATAATGCGAATAATATTATTAAAATCATACAAAGTATTATACAATTATTCCTAAACAATAAAAAAGTGGAGTTTATCGATAACAGGTGTGTGTATTTATTTTCCTTGACCAATTTTTTTGTATTTTATATAGTTACAGTGGCTATTTATCGCGCACTACTCTCTTGGTGATCATTATGCAGTAAAAGAAGAAGAAAGAAAAAAAGAAGGAATGACATAATAATGTAGAGACAAAAAGTATTGTCAATAGCTAAATTAATATATGCCATTCATAAGAACTGCTGGTGTCAAAAACTAGGTTCGTTACGAATGATGCATGTTTTTCTTTTTTAATCACAAAAACTTACGAACAGGTCTGCTTAAAAAAAAAAAAAAAACTTAAAAAAACTTGTGGAGAAAACCTCCCTGACCTACTCGTTGGTACAAACATTTTTTTGAGGATCATATTTTGAATACTTTCGTAATAAAACATATTTAAAACATGTGGAATGTTGTGACAGTCATCGATTTTGTTATTTAATAAATTTCAAATAACGTAATGTAAAATAAATAATCAAGAGTCAAAATTGAAAATTTTTAAATCTAATTAGCTTATAAGTTCAGAGCTAGTACACTTTTTATTCGTTATATAATACATGGAAAAGTAACTTGCTTTGAGATTTTTTATACAAATGATTTTGAACTCTACGATATTTAAAAAACAATAAAAAATAATCATCAAACAGAGCTAAGACTGCTACGTGTTAATCAGGACTTTGTAGATTACATTTAATGTCATTCATTTAAAAAAAAAATGAAACGAATTTTATTACATTAAATAAATTCATTATAAAACTATTTTAAGTAAATTATATCTATTGCAAAGGTTTACATATATTTTTTATAGCTACCATTACTTCCAATACAGCTTTTTTTTTATTCGAGGAAACTTCCGATAGCTTAAATTAGATTTTGAATGAAAAGATTGACCTGAATCAAAAATATTAATTCATATTTATTTTATTTGCGCAACTTCTTATCTTTTGCTACGATAACACTTTTAAATTGATCGGAATCATTACTTTCAATCCTAATTACACACGTTTATCTAACTATAGACAAACATTACTTTGTTGATACTCTTGTACGCTTGTCCCATGAGAAATTAGCTCCATAGGTACGTGGTTTTGGATTGTTTTCATTGGGTTGCTGAACAAAATAATTCCATCCCATGTTTTCACAATGTCTTATAGCATCCTCCTGTGTAGGAAAGTTTACTCTTGTTGCTTGTAAGGGATCTCCCCTGAAAAATAAATCATTGTCATGGTTTTCTTATTATTATTGTAGGATTTAAAAATTAAAAAAAAAAAAAAAAAAAAAAAAAACAAGTTATGTGATGAAACACAGTAACAGAAACGAAATTCCATAAGGTATATGTATGTAACTTACGAAGAACACCATCCCATGAGTGGATTTTCCCAGCGCTCTCTGGTATCAAAACAAATTTGCCAGTGATGAGTGTTGTCTATTCCAGACTGCATGGCATTTTTTGATGGCATGTAGATGCGAACAGTTCTCGTCTTGATGTGCTCCTCTGGTACACCAGAACATATACCAACAGCATCTAATTCACTTTCGATGGTGATGTAGTTATTCAAATCCTTGTCATGTTGAATCTGTTCTCTACCTCTCATCACATCGTGCAAACTTTCACGCAAAGGTTTGTAAACCTCCACGGACTTTTCGTCTTTTGATTTCGAAGCTCTACTCAGAGTTGAGGTGGAAGAAAGATACTTGCTATTGAAAATAACAGAACCAACGGTGAATTGTAAATATTACAAAAAATACACATATTGACTACAATAAGGATTACATAAAATCAAGAGGTTATGTTTAGGTAAATAGGGTTTACACTTTTGACAGTTTGTTTATTAAAATTGTTATAAGTATACGAATGTGTAAGTGTAATTACCACTGCGAAGAGTTATTGATAATACGATTCACATTTCGTATCAGTAAGGCTTTGGAGCCCATATTTTCCGCACCACTGAAATTTTGACTCAACTGTGAAGTTTAGCAGAAGACACTGAATGTCGTATATGAGCAGAAACAACGTTTGACAACGAAAACAAAACGCTGATATGCGGGAGCCCGCGAACTATACGAAATCGCTCGAAAAAATTGTTTTCGATACAAGAAAAGTGTCAAATCACGTCTTTAACTTTTGTTCGGTAGATAAAAAAACTAATACGTCATGATAAAAGGCATGCTGAAAAAAAAATTTCACGCTTGCTTCCATTTTTTTTTTTTAATACTTATTTGAGTCCAATATCAAACACTTTGGCGATAAAGCATTTATAATTTTTTAAACGAAAAAACGCTAAGGTTGTTAATTAAAGGCTGTTAATGAATTTAATGAAATCATTTCAAATTCGTGACATTAAGCGCTTGGAATCTCATAAGTTGAATTTTAAGACACTTTGATCTGAAAACCCTACAATTTACAGGATGATAAATAAAATTTCAAAATCTTGTGAAATTTACCTCGATTTAAGATAATAATTAAAATGATTCGCTGTGATAAATTTAACCTTCGAGCACAGGCAATCATAAAAATGTTGCCCTTATATCTATACATAGGGGTTCATGGACTCGGCAGAGTTTGATTCCGATTGTCCAGAAAAAAAAAAAAAAAAAAAAACATAAATGATTCGTTTTGCAGGAACAAGCGTGAACGGGAGCGCATAGCCCAGGAGGTGGACTCGCAGACGCAAACGTCGAGTCCCGGCGGTGTGGGCAGCGACGGTAGGGGCGGTAGTGGATGGGGCGGCAAACTGTCGGCCCTACTGCACGTGCACAGGGGTAGCAGGGCCAGCAGTCGCAAGTCCTCGAGGGCCAGTGACGCCAGTGACGCCAGTGAATTGGGTACCGCATCGGCACTCTTCTTCCAGAATTTTCCGCTTCTGATGCTCTCCGGCGCCACGGGAGCCCACGAGGACCTGCAGCCTCCCGCCCTCACCGTCTCCCGTCCCTCGCCGACGGCCGAACACCCTTCGGCCGCCTCCAGCTCTGGCTCCGACTCCCACGTCACCGTCAGGTCGGTACACACATTATTTTACATCATCATGTACGGTCCATACATCTCCTCACAGTCGCTACTACCTCATCCTCCTCTCGATATGATTACACATACAATGTATCCTATATCCAGTTCATTTCTCATTGTCGCGCACGGCGTACTTTTCTTGTATATTATTGGCACAGCCGTGCGTTGACGCATATTTTTTCGCGCTTCCAACGATGACTTTTGTCGAGAACGACAAAATTTAAAAAAAAGTATAGATCATCACATTTTCATAGAGAACACCTATACGTCACATGCTCATTTCAGGCATCAATAAGCATTATTATACTCCATCAAAATAATATCAATGTTAAATGAAATGGTAACTGTGTTCCTTTTACTTTTACAACAACCGAACCAAACAGACTCCAAAGAAGACTGACAATCTAAGCCCTATGATAGGTAAAAACGAGGAGACATCCGTACCAGGTGTTTTATTTTATCTTACTGATTTAGAGAGAAAGAGATTTTAATATATAATATTTATAGCCCCGATACATCATACTATTAGCAGTAGCTTCTCTCGAGTACTAAGTACATTTTAAGCGTTAAGTCACTCTCATCAAGTACTTATATCATGTACGAAATTATACACTTGATCCAAGTTAATTTTCGGTATATCACGAGAAATTAACTGCTGCTTCTTCTTCTCCCTAACAAAATATAGCGAGCTAAGCCACTTCATTATATACGTATTAAACATAGTGACCTTAGAAGACAAGAAAAGTTTTCCCATATAGTTTAATTAAGCGATCCCTGGACCCCGGCTTTTCTAGGAAATTATTATGCGTAGCCCGCCCGCAACTACTTGTCACCCGACGCTTCGTCCCAGGACCTGCCTACCGCAGTAGTAACCTATACCTACCTCCGCACCTTCACAATTATCGCTTAAGAGTATAGACTTTACTTCTACCTTGGCATTAACATGGTTAATTATTTTATTCATACCTGCATACGGCTAATTTTTTTTATAAGAGTTTAAAGCAACTTTGCCGAATAATCACTCGTTATACGCTACAATAAGAAAATTAGAATTTAGTTTTTGTACGCCTTAGGCACTGGTCCGATTTTTTCGTGATTTTATGTGAAATTATTTATAACTCTTTCCAGTGGCTTATGTTAAATGGTGATATAAAATTTGTTGAGTTAATATGAATTAGTTTGAGAGTAAAAGTCACAGAATTTGAATGAAATTTGTCAAGATTTGGTCTTCCACTTCAATATAGTTGGTTTATTTGAAATATAATTCTTAAGCACTTTGTTTTATGCTTTTAATTTCTGAATAAAATCCATTTCAATAACCAAAAGTAACTAGTCGACATTTTTCTTAATTTTTTAAATATTCAATCATTTTGAGATGGCACAAAAGATTTGTCAAGTCATGTTATAAGATCTTTGACCATCATATTTCTCATTTATTACTTAATGTGCCAACTGCGAATGCAGTTGTGTAAAAAAGACAGTCCCCAAGGCATACAAAAATTAATTTTTGTAACAGTGTAGTGGATAATTTTTCTTTCGAATTTATATGAGCAACTACACAAAAAATCCAGTAACAGACTCCCAAAATTAAAAAAAATGTTCGATCACCCACCGCGCGAACACATAGTTAGATTGTACTTATAGACAAGAAACTTTTTGATCTCGATAAATATTTATTGCTATGGTATTTGAGAAATGCTGGTACGTACCGTCAAACGAATATTTGAGATTGACAACCTGAGTTTTCCCTGAGTTATTGAAGCATTGGTTCAGTTGATCATCAAATTCTTCTATGACTACATTTTATTATACTCGCTCGGCTGATAGCATTAATGAAGTCAATTATTTTATGAGTTTAACTGAAACAAACAAGCAAAAAACTTTCTTTAAAATTATAAATAATTGACATGTTAAACATTAAAATATTCATAAAGATATTATCCAATTCAAATGAACATGTGTTTCAAAAAGCTTTTGAGAAAAAGAATTTGCAAAATCTGGTAAAATTCGATTTTTTGCAATTTTTCTAATATTCAAAGTTACAGTGGTAGTGGTGAGAGTAAAATTAACAAAAATATCTCGTACCTAAAATATTCTTAAAAAACACATCTGCTTTTATGTTTACAAGTTTTCCCGCAATCCTAAAAAGTATGATATATTTTGAGGGAGTCCTGACTGAAAATTTTTTGCCAAACTGCTCGTAAAGCTACGTCTAACTCCACAAAGCACTCTTTGTTCACAACTCCATGATTTATCGGCTTGTTTTAAAACTTTGTGCACACTGGCTTGCTTTGATAAAACAGAAACAAAAAAAACTTTATTTTTCACCATCAGCCATCATCGGTATATACCTACCGATAGACGCCAAAACTAATCCATCGCTCGTTTGTTGTTCGCATGATGCATCCCCCCAACCGGCACAACAACAGCAACAGATCGTCCGGCGCGACACTCGGTCGGCAAGACGCTGTGGAAACTGACGAGGACGTGGCGACACCGCCTGCGCCGCCCCCGCCCCAACAACACCAGCAAAAGCGCCACTCGCTCCGGCCAAGCGGCACCGCCCTGTCCCTGAACGTCCTGCAGCGCGACCTCAAGGAAGCCTTCACCCGCCGCTGCAGCAGCCTGAGACGCCGTCCCGCGCCCCAGCCGCCCCACCTCCGACCCACCGACGCCCAGCTCGACGCTGTGAGCATCCTCGTGACGGAGCCCAGCCCCGAGGGCACCTCTCCCGGGGGCCGACCACCCCTGCTCAGGCAACAATCCGAGGCCACGGTCGTGCACGTCCTCGTGCACCGCGAGAGCGAGGAGTACCGCGAGCAAGCGCTCGAGGAAGAGGAGGAGGGACCACCCCAGGGCAAGAGCCTCAAGGAGGAGCTCGAGGACGCCGAGAGGATGGCTAGATGAACGCGAGTTGCAAACTACTTCCCCCTTCTTCGCTGGATATAGTTCGACGTGCAGCTGCTCGCAAGGGACGTGCATATATATACATATAGGACTGCATTATAATAATATACAGCTCTCCGAACTCCGTACTCGTGTAAATTTATGCGATAGGGTATCCCAATGTTGGATCGAGAGTTTGATACTTTTCTCTATAGGTGTACGTGTCGTAGGAAAATTTTTAATTATCGTTGGATCCGTATAGGTATACGTACGTGCGTTTAAATTGCGGAGGGAACGTGATGCTTGTCGCGTTTTTAATGAAATGCGGGTTCAATATTAAACGTTGGCTGTGCGGATAATTAATGACGAATAAATAATCATGAAAACTATTTAGTAATTTTGGTAAACATTGCTACGATTTTATACCAGTTTTTTTTTTTTTTTTTTTTTTTTTTTTTATTGTAACACGCTGCTCTTTTTTTCCTGCCCTCGTTTTACGCACAATTCGAGCTAACAATTTTTTTTGTTGAACCTCATTTTTTTTTTTTTTTTTAATATTAGCTCTGTGTAAGTGACTGGCGTTGCGCTCTTGCGGTTGGAAATAATTTTGGCTCTACATGAGCGTGTAAAAAAGTTTTCAATCACAGGAGGAAATCATTTCCGACTGTATCTAAGATTTTATTTCGTGTATATGTTGATTTGGATCGATGGCGCTAGTGAAAAAAATGCACTAGCGGTGTCTTTTCATTTCCTTAAATACATGTTACAAAGAAGCTTTTCGACGGCATCAGCGTGTCGTGAAAAATTAACGATTAGTAGATAACATGTCAATCATCGCGGCTGAACAAATCGAGCTTCTATACGTGCAGTTTCCAACTAGTTGGTATAGTTAATTTCGATGCATGATTTTTATTAAAGCGGAATGACGAAAATTTTCTTGTAAATAGTACGTATACGTGTAAATAAATTAACGCGTAACTCATAGGTTTTCGTAGCGTGTATATTAACAAAAATTTTAAACGATCGTTGTGATATGGACGAGATCGCGGTAAATGAATTATCACGTGAATGTTTCACAAATAACGTAGAGACTATATTGAATTGAGGATAATTTATTTGTTGCTATTAGGTTGACGATTCACTTTGTCCCGGTCTTCTCTATTTCTTTGTTTTATCTTTCAAATTTTATATTTTAGTACCTAAACGAAAAAAAAAAATAATAATAATAAAAATTGTTACGTAAAATAAAAATTGTAGAGACTAAAACTGTAAACGGTAATTCTAAATACCAGACGTAGTTCATTATCGCTACTTCTGTATAAATGTAAAAAAGAAATGATAGTTACCGTAAAAAACAATTGTATATAATTAAGGTACAATTAATTTTTACACTAAGAAATACGTGGCACATATGTTTTAATAATAAAAATTATACCCAACGAAGTTTTGCGCGCTTGAAAAAGAACACGACGAAAAAAAACTTTTTACATGTACATAAACGAATGCACGAGAGACTTCTCCACTTGAAAAGATTCGCAATTTAAAATCCAACGACAAACCAAAGTGTGGAAGATAAAAATATCCTAGAAGAAAAGTTTTTTAGAAAACAATCAACTGGAGCGAGTAATGCGGTTGGAAATAGTTGAAACTGACAACAATATAATATGTACTGCCTCAATAATAAAATTGTTAAGTTGCGCGTCCGTACAAGTTGCTTCTGATCGTTTCGAATTATTTTTTAACAAAAAAATTTTTGCTATTGCTAATATCGAATTGCTCCCTTACGAAACACTACGAAACACAATAATAATAACAAAAAATTTTCATGTTATGATTAAGATTCATAAATAATAAATGAGAATATCCATTGATCCTCAACCTCTAAAAACCTTCTATAAGGTTCTTTTCTTGTATTAAAGGTAATAAAATCGGCTCCGCTCGACAATCTTCAGGCGACACAGAAATTAACGTAGCTAAAAATAACAAGCATAAACATATAGTAAAAGCGACGAATAGCGCTGGCGAGACCTTTTGTAAAGTGTCACCTTAGATGAAATTACAGGACACGCGTTACAATTTTATGTATATAGAGTATCTAAGACCATAATAGTAAATAAACTGAATTAATCAAGTCAATTATCGAATAACGTAATGACCATGTTTGACGAGTTCAATGAATGCAACAGTATGTGAATTGTCGAAAACAAAGGCGCGAAAATGAAAAAAGTGTGACGTACTAATATAGGGTATAGATACTTTCGTAAATGTAGCTTCGAACTTTTAATATAAATTTCCTGAATTTTAGAGACACAATATTTTTTGCTACTTAGTGTCATTTTTTGTTTTACTGGAAGCTTCAAAAAGTAAAGAAGACATTAAATTTCACGCGTAAGTACTACTTTCAAAATTTACTGTTTATATCGATCCGCTGCAACTAAAATTTAAAGTAAATTCATACTTTTAAATCGTTAAAGTAAATTATATAGCAATCGTTGGTACTCTTTTTAAAAAAAAAATAAATAAAAAAATTTTTAAAAAACTCGTACATAGCTCTTTACGATGTAATTCAAATCATTAGTGTCATACGAAAAAACCATCCTGAAAATTGCACTGCAAAATAAATGAACAATTAAACGTAAGTGACCCATTAATCCATTTTAAAAAGAAAACTCCTAAACAAATGGAAACAATCCAAGGACGAAAAAATCAGAAACTGTACAATCATTTCAATGTTATAAATCGAAGATCGGAGAAGCGTAACAAGTGAACAGGAAAAAGATTTTAACGACTTGTACATTATAATAAAATCAGGTTCAGATATGTAAAACACATCGCGTAATGATCGCGTAGTTATGTTTTTAAGTTATTGAAAAATTAAAAAATAATTTATTGCATCTTCGTGTAAGGTGTATGCACCCATAACATGGGTAATAGAAGAAAACAAATTTCAGTATGAAACGTTCATAATTGTTGTCAAAAGATTTTTCCATTATTTTTATTGTTATTCATACGCGTGAATATCGGCTAAGGGCTCGAATCGACTGCCGACGTTTATTCATTTCTAATTCGATAATCAGTCGAATTGATGATTTTTTTCTTGATTAAAAGAAGTGTAGAAGTTAGCCAAGTTTTTGGTTTTTTCACATAAAAACATCGTATCACATCAAGGAAATACGTAAGAGCGGTAAAAAAACACCCGACGGATTCAAAAATTTTTTAAATGCGTCTAGCTGCAACGACTATTTTTATTGTCTTCCCTTTTTGCTCGTTATTAATAATTAAAATTTTCAAATAATAATAAATTGAAAAAAAAAAACAGTATAATTTTAAATTATCTCTGATTTTGCATATAATAACAAGGTATAAGCACGCACACACGCACACGTTTAAAAAGTAGTATCGGTATAAATTGCGGAGATTTTGTTACAAGAAAATTGCCTCCCTGCCGCGCATCTCACTTGCTCCCCAAAACGAGCAGTGATTGTTGACAATATACATTTACCCGCCACGAGAGACAACAAAAATAAATTTAAAAAACGCTTACGAATGAAACCGTTTGGATGAAGCATTAAACCATAGATGAAAATGATACGTGCACTGGATGAAAAAAAAAAAAAAACAATAACGCATTTTAAATTTTGATTAGAAATGTTACTGGTGAAACAAAATCACGCAATCGCTTTTGTACGAACCGGTGCACGGGAGAGTAAAAAGAAAAAAAAAAAATCCAACAATCAAAGGCCTACAAAACGTAATTTAAATATAACCCAGTGGCGTTAATTATTACCTTAAGGTGTAGTACCGTTACTGCAATATTATATAGGAAACTGTGTTACGACAAGCGAAATAGTAAAAATAAATAATTAATGTACTTGAGTAAGTGGCGAGTTGAACGCCAATGCAAAATTTATCGCGTCATTGAGCGCCTTAACGTAAATAACTGTACGCAAATGAAAATACAAAGTCTCCAGAAATCATATGCATATACACTTACTCGAGTTCTTTTCCGGCTGATCGATCATTTCGATGCCGTATGCGTGCCAATAACGTACCTTCGATACATGTAGTAACTACTCTGGTACCTGCGTTTCAAACTGTTGGCTTGACTGGCGATTTATAACAAAAATTATCCGCAACCTTTTCTCCATGTAATGAATTTTAGTTTTTTTTTTTTTTTTTACATATTTATAAATATTTTTGTAGTTAGTTACCGATCAACTTTCCACGTTCGCAAAAATTTATTCTAAAAATTTAGCAATACAGTCAGTCAAGTCAATTGAAACGTAAATACATACCTGCATTAATGAAATAAATATACAATATCGGTATGAGTCTTTGAACACATGATGTGGATGCTTGACAAAACTATGCTGTATCATTCATTCCGAGCAATTGATTCCGAACCCCGTGCACAGAGATATGGTATGTACATAGTGTAAGAAAACAACTTTTCCTCTCCTACCTCGTTTTTTCTTTAAAAAAATGCAAAGTTACTCATTTACCTAAAAAAAAAATATTGACAAAACTGTCGTCAGAAATGAAACTAAAACAAAATTTAATTGATGTGAAAACGTCAGTCTTGTTAGATTTTTCAACTTCTTTGGTATTTTGGTATTTTTGTATTTTTTTTTTTTTTTTTTTTTTTTTTTTTTTTTTTTTTTTTTTTTTTTTT
>NW_019379479.1:281247-303684 GCF_000648655.2 Copidosoma floridanum
AAAAAAAAAAAAAAAAAAAAAAAAAAAAAAAAAAAAAAAAAAAAAAAAAAAAAAAACCATAAACGTGTAGGGGTAATTTTGTCACAGAAACGCTATCACCACTGAGGCTATATGGATATCCCCACTCACGTGGCGAGCACTATTTTTCGTACACCCATAAACTTAATTTAAATCATAAAAATATACAGTTTTTTTGTTATATGTGACCCGTACAGATGCATGATACGTTTTAAAACGGCAAAAGCCGCATAATAGCTACGGGGGATGGAAAAAAAAAAAATTTTCTAAAAAAGATATATACACACACGATGATGAGTGTTGAAAATGAGACTCATCGTGTTTTTTCTACACTTTATAATATCTATGCATTTACACGACGTGGAGCATAAAATTGAAAGTATAGTTGTACCAACAAAAGTGTACAATATTTGAAGGCACTAATACATATATAATTCGCTCGAGCTGGGGGGTGATGGGCAATCGGGTGTGATATGACGCTTACCACCGTGACGTCATTGCAAGACGGGGGGGGGGTGTCCGCGGTATATATATCCATGCACATATATTATGTGTATAGGTATACAATGTGTACAGATATAGATTACACGGATGCTTGCACACGGTCTCGATATGACTGAGCGTTACGTATAATATTACGCGGAAGCAAAACACGGCCGGGGCGCATGCCCGACACCCCCTGCAACGCTATGCCAGCACCTCTCGCCCCTTCGATCCCTCGGACGCGCCACCGTGTATACCCTCTCCGCACAATCTCGGTGCGCGAGAACGCGCGAGCCTCGTCCGGGCAACTCCAGGATTACAATGGGTCACAACGTGAGTGCGCCTCTATACTTAATCATCATTTATCATCTCATCTCTTTCAAAGTCGCTAAGAAAACCAAAACGAATTTTTTTTTTCCGACCAAAGTTTTTTTACCAGCACAGGGATGCGGGGTGGGGTAAGTGTACGGGGATTGTCCTCATAAATTTTGTACCTTTGCACACATTGCACTCGCTCGGCTCAGCTGTTTTGCTACTCGCGTGTGCTTACCCACTACAGCATAATTATAGTACCGTATATACGCGGGTGATGTAGAATATTACGGTGTGATGCGTGTATAGGAAATATAGGGATACAGGATGTCTTTTATAATACGTCACGTGTTTAACGATTGAAACTCTTTTAATCCGCCTTTAATGCTCTACTCGTAAAGTATAATATACATTGTGTGTACATAATATATATACCCTCACGGGTTGGTACACTTTAATATAAAAAAAAAAAGTATATACATTGCGCGCCACAGGCGATGATGATATTATATGGTAATGGGCATTTAAAAATATTATTTTTTATTATACGCATATGGACTATACGTGTGTAATATTATATAGATTTGCGAGGAGACATTATAGTACATGATAATGTTGCGTCGCGTATAATATATAGTCACTAACATATTATCAATCCCAATATAATTTTTCGTAATAATTTGTGTTTTTCATTCCTCGATCCAGCGAGTTGAATCGTTCCTCTGCTCATCCGCGGAATGAAAGTGTAAACCCGCGTAAAGCCACAAAAGCGTATAATATACGTGATTATCGCAATGACAAATAATAACAATAATTTTGCTTTGCAGGTGAAAATAGGGATGTGCCTGTCACTGGTGCTGGCGGTTATTAACACGGGCGTGGATTCCGCGACGCGGCACATGATAGCCAAGAGAAATTACAGCGATCAGAGTGTCGAGGGCTACTTGGCCGAGGTAACATTCAATACGCGCAGTATACATGCTGTGTGACTTACTCTCCGCCGCCCCGGGTAGGATTACCCCACTTTCCAAATTTAGCTGCCCATCAAATTTTCATTGAACCTTTTCAACGGGAATCGTGTAACTTTTTTTTTTTTCATACGAAAATCTTTACTTTCTTGGGATGAACATTTTTCCACCCCTAAAATACAAGTAAACCTATGGTTTTTTGTGTATATACCTCTTTAAAAAGTTGAGTTGAAAATTAAAAAAAAAAAAAATGAGATTTTAGTTCCGTCCGAATAAAGCAGATAATTCACCCGGAATTTCGTACAGTGGAGTCTAATGGATGATATAAAAAAAGATTAAATACGTTGCGCGAAGAATATTATACATCAACAGAACCGATTGATTTTTGACCACGAAAAAAGCATAAAATTGCACAATTTTAATTTCTCTACTTGATTGTCTTGCGTTACAAAGTATCGATTCAAAGTAGATGAGAGACTATGAAAAAAAAAAAAACAAAAAAAAAAAACAGGCAATAACAGCGCATTGGTTGAGCAGAGAACCTGCTGGTGGAACGAGGTGTGCAAGGAGGAGTTCCACAGCAAATTTCGTTGCCGGTGCCCGCGTTGGGCCTATTGCCGGGCTCCCGGCCGCTACTACGACGCCCACTGCAGTATGACCCGGACCGGCTACATCTGGACCCAACCCGAGACTTCGCTGATGCTCGAGAACGTCGGCAAATAACAAACACCCACGTTGCGACGTGTGCACAGCTACACCTCGCGACGTCGTGGCTCATCCGCCAGGGAGAGGGACCGGGCCGAAGCTGCCTCCCGCTCCAAGAATGAAAAAGTTAACACCGAGGGTTGATTTTAACACCTCTTGTGTTGGTTTTATTTTTTAAAAAAACCTACGTGTTTTTGTTGACACTTTGTTTGTTTTCTTTTAAGAAAAACTAATTTTTTTGCTCGTCACAATTCGCTCAGTAAGTTTATATATTTTCGTTGGTTTATACTGGTTTTTTATGCGATTCTGGAAAAATCGTTAATTTTCGTCAATGTTATCGACCGATTTGCGTCAATCGGGTTTAAGGTGATTCCATTGGAAATCAGACTTGGGCTGTTTCGTTGATCTCGAAACCCGATCAAGTTCGGAAAACAAACGGTTGTTCGTGCATAACAATATGCATGTATGTATACTAATGAAGATTTATTATACATCCATGGGGGTACTATGAAATTTCTTATGCCTTTAAAAATGTGTGATTTAATTGAACGTAAACTTAGAGCAGATTAGAAAAAAGTTGTTTGTTATCTTATAAATTTAAAGATATATAATAGAGTAGTTGAGTAGAAAAAAAAAAAAAAAAAAAGTTAAAGATGCTCAAGGGAATTTATTTTCTTTCGAGCGGGCTTTAGATGAAATTTAATATTTACTGATAAATCACTTGTTCAAACAAATAACACACGGAAGCAAGATAGAGATTGTTAAAATAAGAAAAACACGCTGATTTTATTCACATAAACAGCTGCCATGAAAAGTTCGAATATTAAGCAAAAAAAAAAATTGCCTACTCATAATTCGATAGCAATCGTATATACTTATTTTGCCTTTAAAATTTTACATATTATCAGTATTTTCAAAATTAACGTGTACAAGGCTAAGATTATCATTGAATAAGTTGAATACGTCAAAAAGTTCAATTATACAGCATGTGGTAGACTGGTAGCGTCTGAGAAAAAATTACACGACAGATAATAAAGATAACGTCGTAATGAATTTCAGTTCGGTTTTACAGCAACAGCATTCTTTCGAGTTAGATATCTATTGTCACGTACGTGGCTTGGCCTTCTACACGTAACACTACGTAAAAAAAAAAGCTCTATGTATAATAAAAATGTTAGAACTCTCGTGTTCGTAGGCACACGTTTTATTGAGACTTGTTGCATACAAACTTGTTAAAAAATTAGAACTGTTATGTGCAGACACGTTGTTCGATTTAAAACGCATAAGTATATCTCAAATAAATAGCAGAATTTTAACACGATATGCCAAAACCTTCCAGGACATTTATTCAGTGATACGCACATGCACATTCACACGTACACTCTGAAAGACTTGTCCATGTTAATATTCATAAATATATATATACTAAAAAAAAAAAAAATTTCAATTTTAAATAATAGGTCTTAACACGCATATTCCAATATGTATATATAAATGTGTATGCAAACTTGTGAAAAAATATATGAAATGTAAATATATGTAAGTTGAAAAGATATTAACATGTATACTATTAAAGTTTCCCGTGTTTTTTATTATTTTTCATTACTATTGTTTAGGAAAAAAAAGCCACTGCAATGACGAAAAGCGTATACACGTACACTAAGTAAAAAGTTGTATGATTTTATTTTCCCATTGTAAAGTGTACTTTAACGGAAGAACGAGTAAGTGGGGCAAAGAGACAAAGCATCGTCGTGCCGTTGTACATCCTAATATATAAGGTAAGTACCTCGATTGCAAACCAACAAGCCCACTTCCACCATCCGCTTGATAACTGTTATTTTCCTTTTATTTTCTTCAAATGCTGCTTGTTGAGGTGGTTCATGGGTGAAACGCACGATGGTTGACAAAATAAGAAAATACTTTGAGAAATTTTACACAGAAACGACCATTTCTCTAAAATTTGGGTAAGAAAATTAAGCAAGAAAGCGGACAATTTTTTAAATTTAGAACAAACGCTCATAAACACTATTATGATTTGCGTTTTTGAAAGCTTATTATTTATCTCTTGTAAAAGACAAGTGTTCTGAAAAATATACGTATAAACGCGCCCTGGTGAAAAGATGATGGAACCGGAACGTTAAACAAAAAGACATATAAATTCCTTCTAAAGTTCTAGTTGGAAAAATTAAAAAACGATTTCAATAATACGATGTGCAATGTATTATTGAGAAATCAATGTAATACATATATAGTGTCTGTCTAACCTTTATACAATCTACAATACTCCATGCAACTATGAATCATAGAAAATGGGGTTTGTCAAGTAACTTTTGTACACAGAATGTATATTTTTCATTTCTTATTAGATGCTTTTGCCGAGGAAATATTGTTTGACTTTGGACACAAATTATGAACAAAAATTGTTTTTTTTTGTGCATTAAGGTATTCGATTATTTTTTTTTTAAATATACTTGTACGAGTAATTCTCTTCATTCTCTTCAAACAACGTACCCACTAACCTACCACTACGTACATATAAGTACTACTTAATAGGCGTAACAGCTAAAAATATTAAATTCGATTAGTGTGAAATCAGTAACCAAGTAGATACACACGTGATTATTTCTTATCATAGGTAACGTTGAAATTCGACGTCGACAAACGATAACACACTCATTTTGTGGAATTTTGAAGACCACAGCAAAGAACTTTACTATACTTACACATTTTTGACTCTTCGCAAGCAAGATATTAGCTCACAATACGTGCCGAAGCTATTAGCTCTTGTCCACGAAATCGAAAATTCCACTCGAGGCTATACTGAAGTAAATCATTAAAATTGTACTTGAAAATTCGAAAAAGTACAAGTATTTGACGTGATGACGCAGTTTTTTTTTTTGTTCACGTGTATGGTTTAACTATAAGTACAGCACGTTATTCATCGTCAAGTCGATTACAATGTACAAGTATAAAACACGGCCGATGCCGGTAGGTATAGGTATAGCGTAAACGTGCAACGACCGAGCGAAGCTAACCGAGCCAAGGCACCGACGCAAAAGGTGCTCGCACGACAACGCGACCGAGAATTTCAGCGCTCTATATATACCTCTAGCTGAGCCCGTGTATAGTTAGAGGCCGTGTTACGTGGGTGGCGGTGGTCGTAGTTCTGTGTATCGGTGGCCCCCCCTCTCTCCACGTTTGCGCACTGAACACATTTTGAGATTGAAAGTTTCGCGTAGATCTATACGTGTCGTCTCGTCGTCTGTCGTTCTCTTTCCGTTGGACGAGTCTGTGCGCGTGTGTGATCGGGGGAGGTACTACGTACAAGCATATATAAATATACCGTTTCGGGCGTGCTCGCTGGTATGGGAACCCTCGGGAAAGTATAAAAGGAGAGCTCGTGAGTCGCTAAGCGTGGAGGAGAAACCCAGGCGGGTTCTCTCTCTCTCCTACTTATTCGGCTGCTGCTGCAGCTGGAGCCTCAGAACGTCTCGTGCCGTCGTCCGCACTTGTACACCCTTGACTAAAACCCGTGCTTACACAGTCTTCCAATAATTTTCCAACCTCGTGCGCCACATACTTATACCTATACTTGAATCCGTTCGTTTGGTGCTTCTTAACAAGAAACTTACAACGCATGACAGCGCTAGGTATCACCGCTGGTGCTCACCCGTTGAGCAAAGGAGGAAACCACGTCGTGTCTTTATTACATACACATATTATCATCCCCCTTTTCTTCCTCTTGGTTGTCTGTTTCCTCAGGTAGACGTAGACCGACATCTTCGTCGGCATAATGGCCCTCAGTCAAGCGTGTGTGGTGAGTAAAGTCCCCTCATCCTCTAGGTGTGTGCGTATATAGACATAAATATGCCAACAGCATCGGCAGCGGCATCAGCCTCGACTTTGACGAAACATAAATCATATAATTATATACACGTCCCTCCCGTCGAGGCATGCCTCTCTTCGGCCTGCGACCGAATGCCGCTGAAAACCTCGTCGGAGTTCCAATTTATACTCTCTTGCTAGCAAGGGGGGCACTCTCCCCAGCCCACCGAGGAAGCGCCACCGCTCTCCTCCTCGGCGCGGTACTTGTTCTGGCCTCTCGGCGTGACTTTCATCATTGCGAAACTGGTGCTGCTGCTGCTGTTGATGTTCCTTATACAAGTATAATCATACGATCTTCGCCGACAACGATCATGGTTTTTAAATGACCAAATCCACTAGCGTTTAAAGTTACGGTTCATCACACAAGTTCATGATGGGTTTAAGTTAGTGACTCGGACGTTGTTGCTTTTAGTGCTATTGTGTAAGAGATGTCATTTTGTGCTGACCATTATTGATTTCTACGTTTAAACTATTAAATTTTTTTTTTTTGGAAATCAAACTTCAATGATGTAGTTGTCATAACACGTTGGTCTTGCCAATTGTGATTTGTAGAGGGTCGAAATGCATCCATATTAAAACTTCACATTGTCTCATGTAGTGTATTATGCTTATTTATAGTCATGTGATTTATTTCAGATAAAAGTATATAGCACGGTTATAGATGATGTAATATCTGGTGTACGTGAGGCTTTTTTGGATGAGGGTGTTGATGAACAAGTGCTTCAGGAACTGAAGCAAATATGGGAAAGTAAGTTGTTGTCCAGCAAGGCTGTGGAGCTGAACCTTGATCCTCCAGAGCCACAACCACCTCAGTTGAATTCAACAAAAAACAATGCGTCTAACAAAAGCAGCTCTAAAAGTAAGATATCGCTTTAATAATACATTTTGTGCTTGAAATGCCAGCAGATGAAGCAAAATTTTAGATTTTACAAAGAAGTTACTGATGTAAGTAAAATTTTTTTTTTTTTTTTTTTTCTAGAAAATAGCAACGCCAACCATGCTAACAATGCTCAAGCAAAGTCGGTTCCTATGGAGGAATTGCCCATTCCAACCCAGCAAAGCTTACCAGCTCAACCTGTGCAACCTCAGCAACAGGTTCAACCACAGCCACAGCCTCAAGCGGCTCAACCAGTGCCTCAGACTCAAGCACAGCAACTTCAAAATGCGCAACATACGCAATCAATGGCATTGCAACAGCAACAAATGCAAACACAGCATCAGCCCATGCAGCAACAACAGCAGCAGCAACAGCAAGTTGTCACTCCAGGTGCAGATCGACAAGTCTCCATACAGATAAAATTACCTGTTCATGGAAATTTGCCCGAGCGACTAATAAATGTTCATGTTCCTGCTGCTGCCCTTCAAGGTGAATAACCCAAATTTTCCTAATTTGAATACCATCTTTGTAAAAGTTTTCAAACAATCAATTCAATTTTTTTTTATAGGGAACCAGCTGCATTCGCTCTTTGCTGGGCCCGTTATTACTGCTGCAATATCATTGCCAGTTCCATTTGCAACATCTTTACTACAACAGCACGTCAATACTACATTTGAACATCTTTCTGGTTTTACTCCAGTGCCCATCTCTCACCCTGTACAATTTTTACCACAAAGCAGTGCCAACCTTATGCAGCAGCAACTTATTCAAAACCAGGTAATTCAAAACTATTGAAATTTTGGCTGGATTTTGCAAAGCTCATTTTATTCACAAGTATATAACGTTTTTTAACAGCAAGGCAATATTGCTCAGTTGGATGGTACCGTAGGTGATTCAACAGATGATGATGATGATGAAGAAGAGGAAGACAATGATGACGATGATGATTTGGATGAGGACAAAGAGGATGAAGAAAACGATGATTCTGGTGCAAGAGAAGAAGTTAGTATTGCAATTAATATGAACCTTGTTGATACAGTTGTTAACTTAAATTTTTTCTACCCAGGAACCACTTAACTCGGAAGATGACGTTACTGATGATGACCCAACGGATTTGTTTGATACTGATAATGTAGTTGTTTGTCAATATGATAAGGTAGGCCGTTGTTACATGTCCACATATTATAGCGTAAGAAATTAGTCATGATATTTTATTCGAAAATGCTTTCAGATTACGAGGAGCCGAAATAAGTGGAAATTTTATTTGAAAGATGGTATTATGAACTTGAGTGGTAAAGATTTTGTTTTCCAAAAAGCCAATGGAGATGCTGAATGGTGAAAAATTACCTTGAGCAGTGTCAATTTTCCACAATTGACAACTGCCAAAACTTATGGACTGAGAAACAGTCAAACTGTTTCCAAACTAAACATTCACGAATTTATGTTGGTAATCGCCAATGCAAAACTTTTGAGTTGTTTTTTTTTATTCCTTAACGTGCAAAAAATCAATAATTTGCTTAATTACTTGATTTAAGTGAATAATTTTTACTAATATGAATGTAGGCTTTAAAAATCTGATTATCATTTGTTTGTTGTATACTATTAAGCAATCAAGTTTAATTTATTCTGTTGCATTAAAAGATAAATATTTGACCTATGTCTAGGGTCAAAGGAAATTAGAAAAAAAAAAAAAAAACTTTTTTTCTGAAGTGATAAGACTTTGCAGCAATTACATAGATTTTTAATGTTACACAGATGCCTATACATTGATCTCTGAAAAATAATACAAGATTTACTTATTTTTAACATGTATTTTAATTTGATACGATCCACAAACGTGCTATTAAAAATTTAACCATGAACATCTATAATTTGGGAAACAGTTGATAAAATTTATATTTGTAAATAAAATTAGTTAACGGGATACATGTAAATAACAACGTAATGTGAATTTTCTGCCAAAAACTAGTATCATTTAATCCTTGAATTATTTTTCAGCATTTAGCGTCTTTATTTTTTGTACAGTTGATCTAAACTTTTCTTATAGAAGTACAACATTTGTAACAATCAACATACAAGGGCACGAGTGCCTTAATTAGTTTTGGATTGATTATTTTGTTTTCACTTTGTCATTTTCGTATAATTATTGTTTTATTGTGTTTTTAAATACGTATCTTATTTCCTCTCATAAAGACGGTGGACGGGATAAAGTTTCCATTAAAATTAGTGAAATTTTAGCTTTATGTGTAATGCAATGTTGACTTCAACCATTATCTCGCCAAGAATGTCATAAATATGAATGTATATACATTATGAGAGGGAATGAACAAATAGACGTTTTTTGAAATTTGTGCAAATATCTTATAAATAAATGTATCTTATATTGTTAACATCGAATTTTTTCCTGATTTTACAACCCTTACTTTACCGCTAAATACGAGTGACCGTCTTAAAGCGTAGGATATTGTGTATTAAAACAACCTGGAATAATAGTGTATTTTAATTTATTAGTCACCACACAGCAACTTTGATGGAATTAAGAAGACTGTAAGTGGTAGTTACAGAAACAATACATTTACATTGATTATTAACTCTTTCGTAGAAAGGAAGTTTTTTCGACCAAGTATTCCGCGTTGACAGTTTTTATTCCTATTTTTTCTGTTCTTAGAATATTCTAATAAAAGTTTTATGAAACTTATTATTCCAATGCAGCAGCACCAGAAATAATTTCAATAAGCTCCCTGGTGATAACGGCCTGTCTGGTACGATTGAAGGTGAGAGTAAGCTTGTCAATCATCTCTCCAGCGTTTTTGCTGGCATTATCCATGGCAGTCATTCGGCTAGATTGTTCGCTGCATGCCCCCTCTTTCATCGAGTAGAATAGCATAGACGCCAAGGAGAATTCCAAATAACATTGGATCACCTCGTCGTCCAACGAGTCGTAAACGGAAAGCTTGGGCGCAGCAACAACCGCACCCTTATCAAACAATGGCAAATTGTCGGTGACGTAGGATACAACAGACCTGAACCTGTTGTAGATAATTTTGCCAGATCCATATGTGTATCTGAAACGAAAAAAAAAAAAAAAAATTTTTTAATCCACTAACCAAAACTTGACAAGTGGTAAGTATGTGACGGCGCCAATAAAATCGTAAAACTCACTCGCTATTCATAATCTCAGCAGCGACTCTGGCAGCATCATTGAACGTGGGAGGCTTACGACCAACCTCAGACGCGACAAAAAGAATATTCTTGCCAAACAGGCGCTGAAGGATGGCACGCGACTTCTCCCCAATGCAAACAATCTTGGTATTCTCGCGTTCGGTCGGATTGGCGAGCAGCTGATCGCGAATGGTTCTGGACACGCCGGTGTGCACAGCACCACAGAGACCTCGATCGCTAGTCACTGCAACCAGGAGTTTCTTGGGCTCGGTCTCGGGAGCCGTGATCTCAGCTTGCTCGTAGAAAGTTTTGGAGCCCTGACCCAATGGCCTGGCCTGTTTAAGCTCTCGCTCGGCCCTGTTGTACTTAGCTGCTGAGACCATCTTCATGGACTGTGTGATTTTTTGAATATTCTTGACCGACTTCAACCTCATGGAGATGGCCTTCAGAGTAGCCATGTTACGTTGTTGGATCTGTGGCTGCTGGGCAGCAGCCAGCACCAGGTTCGTTCCTTGGCGAAGCATTGTCACTGCTCAGATGAACTGTTCCTAAAATGAAAATACGTTTATTTATTTATTTATTTTTTTTTTTTTTTTGACATTTCAAATAACGTGTGTATTAAAATCCTGTTGGATCAAAGCTTTTCAACTCTAATGCATAAAGATTGATAAATGAAACAACTGATGATAACTGCCACTGAAACTTGGATACATTTTTTTACAACAAAATAATTATTATTTAATGTTTATCACAAATCACAAGTGCCACACTCATCATGGCACGATATGGATTTGGCTTTTTATTTCTGCTACAACCTGACAGTAACGAAACAGAAAATGTAATGATTTCAGCCCATATAGAATGCCAATAGAAATCCAATGACACACGATCAATTTTTTTTTTTTATTATTATCAAACAGATTAAAAAAAACGGAGCAACATATAAAAAGGCAGTGGAAAACTATGCTTGCGTGGAAACGATCAATTGAGTATTAGTACAAGTGCCATGTCTAATTAAACACATAACAGTGAGTAGGTCTCCCAAAACAAGAGCACCACACCACAGAAATCCGACCCAAAAAGTCCAAGGATCGCGAGAGCCCTTGCGATCATGTACCTATCACACAATTATTCACAGTCACAGCAACGGCCAGCCAGAATCACGCACGCATTTATGTAATCGCTGAAACTGAGATGGGTATGACGACCGCCCTCGCCGTGTATTTGGAGCCAGCAGCAGCGGCAGTTATGCGAAAAGAGCCAAAAGAACAAAGGTGAAGAGCTGCGCGTAAACTCACCACTGCCTCGACGGAACAACCGCAACCAAAAGGTGCGCTTCTGTGCACAAAGTCGTCCGGACGATGATCTGACCAGAAGGAGACAGTGCCGCTGCGGACGACGACGATTAGGAGCGATAGGAGCGACGAGCACGAGCGAGCCAGTGCAGGGACGGCACCACAATACACATAAACACTGCTGCGTCGATAACGTAGGTAGTCCGAGTAGTCTGACTTATCGGTTATACGTTGAGTGAAGAAAAAATTTGTTTTTTCTCATTTAACGCGCGCTCTCGTTGTGCTTGGGATTTGTTACTTCAATCACTTTTCACATCAAGTATTTCTTAGATTTCGTCATATTGATTGAGTTAATTTATCACCTGTGCAGTATAATCGTGCAATGCATATGATGTAGTGCGCGCGCGAACTTTTATTAAACGGGTACCTGATTGTTTTGGTCGATTTCAGTGTTTTATAGATTACTTTATAGGACAGGAGAAAAAAAAGTCATTAGCTAAAATGCCTTGTGAGATGATAACCCTGCAACTCGGCCAATGTGGAAACCAGAGTAAGCTCAATAGTACTTGCATTGTTTTCTATTTCTGTGTGTAAACTTCACGAGTGTCACAATTGTTTTATTCTTACAGTTGGCTTTGAGTTTTGGAAGAGGCTCTGCTCCGAGCATGGAATCAGCCCCGAAGGCATTCTCGAGGACTATGCCACCGAAGGCACCGACAGGAAGGACGTTTTCTTCTATCAGTCCGACGATGAGCACTACATCCCAAGAGCTGTTCTCTTGGACTTGGAGCCCAGAGTCATTCACACCATCATGAATTCGCCTTACTCAAAGGTTTTTCATTGCTTTCCCTTTAATGTCAATAGAAGCTGTTGTGATGTGAAACGTGGATTTACTTAAACATTTTATTTTCCAGCTGTACAACCCTGAAAATATTTATTTGTCAAAACATGGTGGTGGAGCTGGAAACAATTGGGCATCTGGTTATCATCAAGGAGAAAAGTTGCAGGAAGAAATATTTGATATACTCGACAGAGAGGCGGATGGAAGTGATAGTTTGGAGGTACGTTTGCAAACAAGATTTTTCTTTCAATTTTAAAATTTTTATGAGTATAGTAAAAAACAGATTGTTTCATTGTAGGGTTTTGTTTTGTGCCATTCTATTGCTGGAGGTACGGGATCTGGTATGGGCTCTTTTATGCTTGAATCTCTGGCAGATAGGTTTCCAAAAAAATTAATTGAAACATACAGTGTCTTCCCTAATCAAGATGAAATAAGGTATGTCGCTATTGTCTACTATTTATAGATTCAATCTATAAATTATTTTTTTAAATATATGAAATTCCAGCGACGTTGTTGTGCAACCTTACAATTCCCTGTTGACACTCAAGAGATTAACACAATGTGCCGATTGTGTGGTGGTTCTTGATAATACTGCGTTAAACAGGATTGCATCTGACAGACTGCACATTCAAAATCCTAGTTTCACTCAAATCAACAAACTAGTATCGACTATTATGTCTGTCAGTACAACGACACTAAGGTAAATAAATCTTAACTTACAAAATGTCAAACTATGAAAATAGTGCTCATTCTTATAATTTCTTGTTGTAGGTATCCATCTTACATGAATAATGATTTGGTTGGGTTGATTGCACCGTTGATTCCAACGCCAAGGTTACATTTCCTAATGACCGGATACACACCTCTTACGACGGATCAAGAGGGTGCATCAGTTCGTAAAACTTCTGTACTGGATGTTATGAGGCGTTTGCTGCAACCAAAGAATATGATGGTTTCCACGGCATTGGACAGAAACGCTGCTCACTGCTACATTTCTATATTGAACATTATTCAGGTATGTTCTTTTTTCTATATTGAACATTATTCAGGTATGTTCTTTTTTTTTTTTTTTTTTTCCAAGTAGTCTCAATACGAAAAATATATTAATATTAAAAACAATTATTAGGGCGAAGTTGATCCAACCCAAGTGCACAAATCTTTACAAAGAATCAGGGAAAGAAAGTTGGCAAATTTCATTCCATGGGGACCCGCTAGTATCCAAGTTGCTTTGTCAAGAAAATCCCCTTATATTCAAAGTACGCATAGAGTATCGGGGCTCATGTTGGCTAATCACACAAATATTTCTTCGGTAACTATGAAACACTTTTTACAGCATTATTTGTAACGAGGCTGTAATATTAAAAATCGAACTTTTTTTAGTTGTTTGATCGAGCTCTGCAGCAATACGACAAGCTTAGAAAAAGAGAAGCTTTTTTGGAACAGTTCAGAAAAGAAAAAATGTTTGAAGACAATCTTGACGAGCTAGATAACTCGCGGGAAGTTGTTGATTATTTGGTGAAAGAATACCAAGCTGCCACAAGAGCAGATTATTTATCATGGAATCCGAGTAAAGCAGAGTAAAATCATGTTTCTGTCTGGTGCATTACATTATGAATTTTAAGCCTCTACAACTCGATTTTTGACTCCATACGTATAGTTCCATTATGTTGAACTTATTAGATGTTAACATAAATTAATTAGTCAAAATGTTTTTTGGAAAATTTGAGATCTATTATTAATAACAAATTTTAATTAAATTTGTACAGAGTTGTTAATTTAAATTACAAGTCGAATTTTTTTGAATAAAAGGGCTATTTTTCAATTAATTAGTCATGACTATGAAATAAAAATTATCCCTCTTCGGTAACTCTCGCAAAATCAGGTGGTAGTGTAGCAATCGTTATATAGCCTGTATGACCAGGAGTTGATGCAGGATGAGCAACTGTTGTTAGTTTCACAGGATCAAGAAACTTGTTTAGGCTCTCGTTCGTCTGAAAACCAAAAATTATTTTTTTATTTTTTATTTTCTGTTAAATCATGAACGAAAGAATTAAAATTTACCGTATTTTTTACACTAAGTAAATCCAGCACAGGCAAATTTTTTTGTATAACAGTCAATTCCCTTTGCAAACATTCATAAGTTTCAATTCCTATAAAGCCTTTTGATGCTAATTTTTCACACGTCTTTTGAACTTGTTCTATACAAGGTGAAAATGAACAAAGCTTTCCTCCTGCGTCAATTTAAAAATTTAAAAATCAATTTAATCTATTTCACATACGAAATTCATTAAAAGTTAAATTTACAAAAAAATACTTTACCACTCTTTTTCAAAGATTTAACAACGAAATCGATCGTTAACCACGGAAGAGGTAAATCCAAAAAGACGGCGTCAACCTTGTGCTCAAGTTCATTTCCGAATCCTTGTGTACAAACATCTCGATGGCTCACAGTAACAAATTCATCGATACCATGACTTTTAAATTCTTCTTGAGCCAATGATACCCTTTGCTCGTGAAAATCAAATGTGTACAGGTGACCGTTTGGCCTAATTGTCCTTACCAAAGAATGTGATAAAGATCCACTACCAGTTCCTGTAAAAGCCATTTTAAAATTAAACGATCTAGCTGAACGTTGTAAAAAATAAATTCAAATAAAAATTATTTTCAAACCTGTCTCTATCACAACACTTCCAGGAACCAAGTCGAGAAGGTATATTATCAAACTTATGTCAGGTGTATAAATGATCTGAGTCCTGTGCGGAAGTGTCAAAGTCCACAACTCTGGGGTTGGCTGCAAAACGTGAGCCCAGCCTTTTGACAGATCGACTTTTGATCCGTACTTTTTACCAATAAGACTAATAACTTTCAAGGCACCGTAAGTTGTTTGGAATACATTATCAACGAGTTCTCCCTTTTTATTAAAAATTTTGTCTTTCACTTTAATTTGATGCATATTGTTGGGATTTATGTACAATATCACTACATCTCCTTCTTCAATAAAATCTTTGTTACACTTGAAACTCATTTTAACGTGTCCAACTTTTCATTAAAATTAAAAACTTGGTCTGTCAACTGTCAGTGCCTTTGAAGCACGTGGATTCGGCATTAAATTCTCAACTGTTTTTTGAAATCACGAGATAAACGTAACCTTAAAAAATAATAAATACAAATTAGACAATAATATTTACTTGTTCAAAATAACGTATTATACCGCAATAAAAATTGAGAATCAAAGTTTAAGTAAACATCAAAATAATAATGCTAATGTCGTAGCAGCTGTACCCCTCTGCAGTCAGAGAAAAGTCAATTGAAAAAACAAATGCAGCGCGAGCGCAAGGCGCAAAGTCGAGTTAAACTTGTACATGATCGAGAGTATCAAATATCGTAGGTCGACCGGACTGAAACACTTAACGATCCATTTCGAATGACCGTCATTTTACCAGCGGGAAATTTAAAAAATGTGGCACTTCCCTACGTAACAACGGTGTGCACAAGTAATGGGACGGTCAACTCGATCGCATATTTCGAGGTTGTCAATCGGACTCTTGAAGTTGGAATCGAACAGCACTCGCAGTTAATCGAAATTAAGTGGTGTGAGACTGTGTGTGTGCACAGCAGTTTGGCAGTAGGGCGGATTTCATCTCACGTCAAATTCGACCCCAGCTAAAACATCACAGAAAGTGTCACAATTTCTGTTGAACTCACAAGATATTATATCCACAACATCGACGATGGTGGGTAGAATTTTCTGTTTATGTTTTTTATTGACAAGTTCATTTGTTAGTGGAATATTACGTGGTTGTGAGGATTAGGGGGACTGATCCTTAGAGATGATTCATTACTATAGTCTGCAATCAATATCTTTTCTATTTTTTTTTTATCTATTATTAGATGTATCAAAAACCTTATACACTTTCAGATCGTTTCATTGACAAGTCTGATCAAATGATTATTTTTGTTTTCAGATCCGGTTTATCCTCATTCAAAACAGAGCAGGGAAGACGAGATTAGCCAAGTGGTACATGAATTTTGATGATGATGAGAAACAAAAGTTGATCGAAGAGGTACATGCTGTTGTTACAGTGAGAGATGCCAAGCATACAAACTTCGTGGAGGTTAGTGAAAGTGTACTTGACCTTTAACATCCAAGTGTTAATCTACAGCTAAAATTGTTTCATTCATTTTTTAGTTCAGGAACTTTAAGATTGTATACAGGCGTTATGCCGGACTTTACTTCTGTATATGTGTGGATGTGAACGATAACAATCTATGCTACTTAGAAGGCATTCATAATTTTGTTGAAGTGCTGAACGAATACTTCCATAATGTATGCGAATTAGACCTGGTCTTTAATTTTTATAAAGTAAGAACAATTTTGGCTTACGTCCCGTTTTTCGGATTATTACTTAGACAGTTGATTAAAAATTTTTGTTCTTACAGGTATACACCGTTGTAGATGAAATGTTCTTAGCTGGGGAGATAAGAGAAACCAGTCAAACCAAAGTGCTCAAACAGTTATTGATGTTAAATTCTTTAGAATAGATGATGTATGTACATATTTATTGGGTAATGTTGAACTCATTATTCCTAAGGTGAGATTGATCTGACTCATTCCATGAATTTATCAAAGCAGTGTTTAACTATTTATTTACACAAGACCAAACGCAAACGAACCATTCTATTATTATAGTACATTACTATACAAAAGTGATGTTGGGAGATGTTTTTTTTTTTTTTATCAATTAAAAATTTTTATTAGACTTTTGATTTCTTTTTTCATGAGTTGTTTTAATGATAATAGTTGAAAATTTGTATATTTATTTCTTGAATAAATATGTTTTTGCTCAAGATTATTGCCCAATATTGATTTACTATTACTCCGTGAGTGGCGGTCGCAGCATGGTTGACATAAATATAGTATTCTATCTGTTAAATCTATTAAATAATATAAAATGTAGATCTGCAAGGTCTCTCTGAAATAGCAGGAGATGTATATTAGTATGAACATATTAAATTTTTTTTATTTGAACTAAATATGTGGATAAAAATTTTGCTCGTTTGATTGAACTAAAACGTAAACAAAAGTTCTTTGCAGCTAATATTGAATAAAGGTGAAATATGTTGAAAAATACATGACCTTAAAATTAGCTGTCTAATACGCCTAAAACTGATCCCACATTGTGCGTAATTAAAAGAGGAAGCTAATGAGCCGAGTTTGATCAAACTTCATAGATTAACAATCGATCTGATCAACTTCCAGGTTTATATTTATGTACAAATCAACAAAAATTTATTTCCAGGTCAAACAAAGCATGTTACATTGTGGCAATAATCGCTATGTTTAAGTAACTTCACTTTATTTATAAATTAACGATTGATACACGTATATGTATACATACTTAGTTCCAGATAAGCCAACGATTAGCTGATACCGATATTACCGATACCTGTAACGCAACCTCTTACTCCTCCCTCCTCTGTCTTGTCCTTTGCTTATCGTCCACTAGGCGGCCAACCGCTTGCCAGGGCAAGTGTCCGAAATTTACATTGGTAATTGTCACATAATGAAGCATATAATTGAATACAAAGAACATGGCCATCCATAGCTAGTCCAAATATAAGTATAATACGCGCTGGCCGGTATGTGGCGTTAATAGTATTATCACTCCAATGATTACCAAAAATCCCCTTTTGCGTCTTTAATGTTTTAATTTTCTAAAAATTAAAATTAAAGTACATTTTTCCCTATAAATTGGAATCAGTACAGGTTGCCTTGATTATTAATATATAGTTGGTGATGTTGGCTTTATCTGTCATAAAACTATTTTTCGGATACCTTTGTAATATCACAATGGAGTTTTCAAATTTAGGTCTAGTATATGCCATACAGTAAATTTCGACCACAACAGTGTTGGCATACTTGGAAAAAATTTGATGTTCACCTACGAAACAGTCAACCGGTCATCATCCATTTAATGCCCAAAATTATTCTTCGCGTAGCGCAACACCGTCGTTTCATTTTAAAAATAATACGCGGAACGAAACACGTATTGTACGGCGTTACGCCAATTGAAAGCGATGCGAAACAAAGCGTTTAATTTGATCAACAGTTTTCCATTTCGGAAGATAACAACCATATATATACGTGCACATCACACGTATTATAGCGAATCAATCAATTAACGCAAACAACACATCAGCCTCTCGCTGTTACGCGTATACGCACGCGTGTTGTTTTTAACTGCACGCAATGTTGCAAGAGTCAATAAACAAGTCGTTTATCGCGTCGTGTACGTTGCATGTACTTATATACATGCGAGTTCTTCCTTATCTCATTGAAAAATCGCCCGCTGTCTCGCGCCTACCCCTCCGTCAAAACACCCAATACGGCAATCACCGAGCGATAAAAACTCTCTTATCGACCCCTTCCCCACACCCCGTCGTAAATAGCTCGCGTCTCTACAACTTATCTCTCTCTCTCTCTCTCTCTTTTCCTCCCGGTTATTCCAAGTACAGAAAAATCCAGCGGGTTATCGAGCCCCCCTTTTTTTTTTTTTTTTTTTTTTCTCGAGCGTTATGTTACGGTTCACAGGGTTATCGCGCGTCGCTTCGCCTCGATGCGCCTCTCTTGGCACCTTATATACCCACTCACGTAAGATTTTTTTACAATGTGCACGTTTCGTACAGGGATGCCCCGATCGACTCGTGTATGGTATGTTTTTTTTTTTTTTTCTCCCCTACGAATTTATCAGAAAAATAGCGCGTCTATATACGAGGGACCAACGAAAATGACAAACGTCGCGATCACCTTATACCCTGTAAAGTCGAGTGTCGGCAAGTTTTGGGGGCTACACGAAAAAACAAAAGGTCACCAATTTATCCACGTCCCGCAAAGTATGCGCGTGGAGGGTTTTTACGACAAATGGAGGATGACTCGGGAACGAGCTGCCCTGCATATTTCCCTTCCTTTTGGGTGGGTATATAATTATAATACATACATGTATTAACTCCATACGCGTGCGAGGGAGGGAACGGCAATTAACAAGCTCTTGTCTCGAGCTTTTCGGGATAATAGCTCTCGTCGCGTATCGTAAAAGGGCGCGGTTTCTATGTGGCGTTCGCCGAGGGACGAAGAGGATAAAAAAAGAAATGCGCTCGAGAGGTACAAATAGCCGTTCGTCACTTTTGGCCGTTACTGTTTCACTCGTGTGTCTCCGGCTGACGCGTACACATACGCTTTTTCCTTGTCCCTCTTTGCCGATCTTCTGGTAAGTATATATACTTACAAGGAGCGCGGCCTCTCTTTAATAATGCAATTCCTCCTCCCGTTTACGCGGCGCGCACATGCGGAGCTTTTAATCTATTTCCTCCTCTGTCGGTATAGCGCTGTCGCGCGCACGAAAAAAAAAACAAAGAGTCCCGCGGCGCATCAGACACGGAGCGTTTGTCTGGCCGAGATGGGACGCGCGGCAAATTCGGTTATTCAAACGACACTCGCGCGCGCACATTATATACTTACTATAATTTTTGCGGCAGACGCGCTTCAACTCTTTCCTTTTTCTTATTTTCACTCGCGATATTTATCTAACGAGTGTCACGTGCGGCCGTGCCTTCGCGCTAATGAGACGGCCTCGTTTGTTCACTTCGATAATGCCTCCCTACAAATATAATCGCTACGTTATAACGAAAATCACCCGTATTATTGTTGGCTCCGACAATTCGATCCCCGAGCATATATATACATACAAGGTACAAAGGCCGTGTAAGCGCACAAAATAATGTCCATCCGAATATATATCCCGTTTGGATCCAAGATAAATAGGCACACGAAACGTATAGGTGTATAGTATACAACCCGCGGGCTACTGTCCCGTCACTCGTTACGCTCCATCGAGCTTTTCTGCGGTGCAGCATTGCGCTAGTCCGGCGTGACATTTGTCAGCGACGTCGGGTTTAGCGAGTATACTTGAACAAGTGACTATTATATACTTACTGGTTCTCTTTGACGTACTTGTAAGGATTTGTCGTTTCTGAAACTTCAGTGTGTGGGTACTTTGTACTTATTTGTGGGTTTGATTGATTTGCCAAAGGTGATGACTATACACTTTTTGTTTAAAAAAAAATGCGTGAGTTCTATATGTAGGCAAATGTTTAACCGCGTGAAATATCAAGCATAAGTTTAATGCATGCGTGCGTGCGTGCGTGTGTGTGTGTGTGTGTGTGTGCGTGTGTGTGTGTGTGTGTGGACGATGCCCAAAAAAGAAAGCGATCCTCCTCCGACGTACAGGGGCGTTCCGCCATGCAAACCTGGAATATAGTAGCTAATGCGCGTCGTCCCAACTCTTCCTCCGCCTTCTCGTCGTCGACGCGTCTGCGTCTCTGCCTCGCTTATACTCGTTTGATTGCAGCATCACAGAGAGAGAGAGAACGAGCTTTTCTCTTCGTCCTTTTCTTTTCCCTACACCCTATATATATACACGCCGCGCGCGTATCCGGCCCTCATATTATTATACATGCTTCCGTCTCGCTTTACGCTTTTCTTTCACTTTGCGGCTTATAGGTATACATAAACCTAAATTTAAAAAATACTCGTACTTTTTTTATCGTCCACGTGCGCTTGCGTGTACATTTTGTTGGGTCAACAACCCATCCGGCTTTTATAAGGATTATTCTCAAGATTATACTCGGGGAAAAATCAAGTGCCGCGTTGCACAAAATCTGCTGTTTTCCGTGGTTGGATTGAAAAGTATACGCTCGCGTGGGAGGATGGAATAAAGGGACTTTCCGATTAACTTTTCGTTAGAAAGTGCCAGTTAGAAACTCTCCGATTTGACTCTCTCAAGAAGTTACAATTGCAGGGACCCATCAGGAGCTTTGCCGATCTGTCTAAAAAAAAAAAAAAAACCACGCGCGTTCGATCGGTTGCCAAGTGATTTCGACCGATCCTCCCTCTTCGGTGCATAAAAATTGTGCAACAGCATGAGAATGAACGCCAACACGAGTGTATATAAGGAACCAACGGCGATTCCGTGAATAACGACGCCCACAAAGTGCACCGGCTCCCCGTGATTAATGAGATCGGCCTCTTCCGGTATATACGTTTGCACGATACCCCAGAGAGAGAGAGAGAGAGAGAGAAAAAAAATGAATATATAACATTAACACCTACCGCAAAAAATCAGCCGTCCCAGACATCATCGGATATCCCCGGTTTTACAGCGCGTAAGACAAACGCATCGCCGCCCCTTCGCTTTTGTCTGATCTCGGGTCGCGAAAAATAAGGGCTCCCAACGAAACATCCAGCTCTCACGACCACACATACACAAAGGCCACGTATATGAGCGGAGAACGGGAGTAGCGGCGGCTCTTTTTAAAATAGAATCGGTATAGTGTAGCCCATTCGGGTGGCGGTCTCGTCCGCGGGGAGACTGTATTACACGTAAATATATATACACACGACGGCACGCGCGCCTGGCAACGAATTAGCAAATAGCGAGAGTAGATATATATATATATT
Organism: Copidosoma floridanum; assembly: GCF_000648655.2. The sequence goes on from NW_019379479.1 coordinate 303,311, forward strand.
ATTCACAGGCCCTAATCTGTCGCCTACTCTCTCGGGGCCGCATGTGCGCGGCTCGCGTTTTATTATATATGTGTACCGGAGGGGGTTGCGTCTCTTTCTCCTCTTCTTTCACCTTTCGCTCCCTCCCTCTTGAGCGTGTAGTGTGTACGTGTATATGTGACGCCCGTCACGAAAATATACTTTTCTTTGCCGCCCCCGTCTCACCGATTTTTTGTCCTTTTATTTCTCCCTTTTTCAAAAGGCTCGTGCAGCCGAAAAGGGAAAAAAATCAACGCTGCACTTGCGCACACTTGTCGCATCGGCGGAAGAAGCTTTCTTTTTTTTTTTTTTTTTTTTTTTTTTTTTTTTTTTTTTTTTTTTTTTTTTTTTTTTTT
>NW_019379479.1:306397-392231 GCF_000648655.2 Copidosoma floridanum
TTTTTTTTTTTTTTTTTTTTTTTTTTTTTTTTTTTTTTTTTTTTTTTTTTAATCGAACGAAATAATCGTGATTTAGGTACATTATATACCTAGTACTTTGTACAGATAATATAAAGTTGCGGTTAAAATAAACGTTTGAAAACTCGGGGTTCGCAGGTTCGGGTTGCTTGAGCAGTTTATTGACAATACTGTGAAAAATAATTCTGTGCGCCACTTACAAAACGATGTATACACACGAAGACGGATAAGCTTCGAGGCTTGTACATTTTACTTTTGTGTTATAACGAGCGAAACGTGGGGAAATAAAAAATAAAAAAAAAAAAAAAAAAAGCACCAACAAACAAAAGTATACTCGGGGAATCGATACACGCGGGATTACTATAAACCTAAATATATATTTACACAAGAGTATGATCGAGGGAAGAAAAAAAAAGAAAGGAAATACCTATTTACACCGAGAGAATACGTGAATCCGTACTTATCTCTTGCGAGCGAGCAAGAGTCGTTTGTGCGCGAGTACACGTCGTTAACAATTGAGTATTAAATTACAAAAGTGTGCGCGTACTATGTATACCTTATGCAATTTAACGGAGAAAAATCGCATACTACAGTAGCGATGTTGGTAAACAATGTGTATTGTACATCGAAAGTAAGAAAAACACGGTTTTCGCGTGTTTGACTCCGTTAATTGAAACGATTCTTTTTTTTTTTCATCCACGAGCTTGAAAAGAGAGATCGTCGAACCTATCGCGATTCGTCACCTTTCGCTCCGACTTACGTGCACTATTATATACGCACATTAAATTAATGAATAATATAATAGCAACACCAACACAAGGTATTGGTGTTTCTAACTTATCCCTATGTATATAATATGTTATGTATAGTAAGGTACTACTTTTGAAAAATCATCGCGGTTGAGTATGTTACTTTTGAAACTGTGTCCGATGAGTGATGCGATTGGTCGAACTTTTGTATGAAAAATTGCAGATAAAGGCGACTCGTTGCCATCACTTTGATACACGAAATACTGTACACAACGCATATATATATATATAATTATATATGTATACACATACACGCAATAATGACATGGATCCGAAGGATTCAACGTCGCGCGAGTTTTTATAAATGATGTGAGACTAACGCGTGTAGCGTATAATACCAAAAGCAGCCCATTAGCGTCCCTAATCGGCGCAAGCGGCGTGAAAGGTCTGCATGTGGTGGTGACCGGGTACCGGCAGGCCGACCCCGGACTGATGATGGCTCAGGTGGTGATGATGGTGGTAAAGGGTCGAGGCGTAATACTGCTGGTGTCGTAGGTGGTGGTGGTGGTGGTGGTCACTCGGAAGGGTTTCGTTGCTACTGCCCGAGGAGGGCGACGTCGACGACGAGGACTGCATCCTCTGGTGGTGATGGTGGTGCTGCGGCGAGTCTCCGCCACCCGTACCGAGGTGGTGGTGGTGGTGGTGCGGGTGTAGGTGGTGGTGGCGCGCGAGATTGTCCGCTACGAGGCCCGGGATGGCCCCCGACAGGATGTCGTGGACCGTGTGGGAGCTGGGCCAGTGCAAACTAGCCGCCGCAGCCGCCGCCGCCGCAGCCGCTGCCGTTGCCGAGATTGGCGGCGAGGCCGTGCACGCGGTGACCACCGACGGAGTGTTTGGCTCGTTCGACGATGGCGGCGAGGGCGACGGGTTGCTCGGCTGCTTACACGACGACCCCGGAGAACTCGGCATACCCCCTGCAATTAATTTATGATTTTTTCTTACACTAAAAACAAACAACATGAAGAAGGAAAATGAATTTAAATGCAAAACCATATGTAATGAGATGTAATGTATATGTAAAAACAGCGAGTCGGAGGCCCGCGAGCCTCGTACCCACCCTCCTCGATGGCCAGGAACCTCCGGAAATTATTGGCCCCTTGGTCTTGTTGGTTATCCGGCTGGTGATTCACCTGGTGGTGCGACGACGACGACGACGACGACTGTTGTTGCTGGTGGTGGTGCAGGTGGTGACCCACGGGCGAATGATAAGCCGTGGGCACGTAGGGCATGGGCGGACACAGGGGCGCCCCGGGATACAGGTGGTGGTGGTGGTGGTGGTGGTGATGGTGGGCCGGATGGTGCGGGTTGTGGATGGCAGCAGCGGCAGCGGCGGCGCCCACCTTGTTGCGCAGTATCCTCGAGATGCTCGATACCGAGGGCACGTTGTACTTGTCGCAGACGCCGTCCGAGAGCAACCTGTCCCGTATCTCCCAAGCGAATATACCGGGATCCTTGAGCTTGAGTTGTTTTATGTACTGTACGACCTTGGGAGTGGTGACGCGGGGCTTGCTGCCCCCAATGGCCCCGGGCAATATGCTACCGGTCTCGTGGTAACGGGCAAGTATTTTTGAGACGCAGCCGTGGCTGACCCGCAGCTGCCGGGATATGTCGCAGGGCCGGATGCCCAATTGGGCGAGCTCGACGATACGCAGACGGACGGCGTTGGGCAGGGGCCGTCCGTTCACGAAGACACCTCCCAACTGGTTAACCTCCCCGTACTGCTGCTGTACTTGGGTCTGCTGCTGAACCTGCGTCTGTTGCTGCTGCTGCTGCTGGTGCTGGCCAGTCTCTGCGACACGCAATTTTCCAACGAGGCGGGACATTCAGTAAATATTATCATTATATATTTTATATATATATATGTTTGCGCGTGCTTCCGATGCCATGTAATATCNTAATGTATACTATATATATATGTTTGCGCGTGCTTCCGATGCCATGTAATATCACGCATTTGCAATTATTAAACCAACGATTGGACGGTGCTTTCGCAATGTTTGGGGGGGGGGGGTGCAATAAACCAGGCCTCTTGGCTCTTTTCCGCGGATAATTTCAGCGACGGATCCCGCGCAGCGTCCATTATTTCGCGGCGTAGGACTCCCTCGCGGTCCCCACCCCCGCCTACAGGAGGTGGTACAAGCTCGCGCGAGAGAAGCTCGAACTCGGGGCACCCGAGCTTTTTCGAGAGCATATACATACATACATATATATATATATATATATACCGAGGCTCGGCCGAGCGTGAAATGGAAAACGCTAAAATAACTGGCGGTGACGGCTCTGTAGGGGTTTCCTGAATCTCTTACCTATAGCTGGCCTGTCAACCGTTGGTACGTATATATAATATGTACACCAGTTTCACACGAAGCTGAGGATGCGGACCAAGTGGGTTTTCAAAACGCCAGTGGTTTCAGCGATGACTGTGATGTATAATGTCTTGTGTATGCGTACTCGACTCGGGGCGTGGGGCTAGAATAATTCAAAAGTGATACTATTTCGCGCGACGTTTCCGCGCTGTGCTCGGGGCTTTGATGAAGAAAAAAAAAAACATTGCATCAAAATATACCAGCTACGCTCGTGGAAATTCCCATGTGTTTGTACAAACGAAAAAAAAAAAACCTGTGTGGATCGCGCACCCCTATATGCACACGGCAAGAGAAAAGCTTCGGTAAAGCTATATAGGGTCTATGGGTAAAAGGTACAAGATTTGCAGCACAGGAGTTCACTATATTGCGGTGCTTAATATAACAAAAAGATTGCCGGACCACGTGCTCGGACGATAAATTTCTCGGTCCGCCAGCGCCGAGAAGCCGCGGTGCGCCGCTCCTACGAAAAAGCTCGTCTCCGATCTTACCGATGCTGGAACGCATGCATGGAAGCTCCCGAGGCCAAAAGAAAAGGACGCGCCCGCCAGTCTGGCCGATTCTCGGAAGCTCACTGTACATATACATATATACCGGTGGAGGGGGGGGGGCGCGTTTTTGCTCGGATCGCCGATGGCTTGTCTCTCTGTAGCTCCTTTTATTTTTTTGCCCCTCTCTCGCTCGCTCTGAGTCTCGGAATCGCGAGACTTTAACGGCCGCCTGCGTCAAATGGACCGCGCCGGAGGAAAGGGAGGTATAATATACGTGTAGGCTTTCAGAGGCAATGAGGCTTGGGTTTTAATTTCCCCCTTTTCTGCGGCAATGAGCCTCGATCCTCATTCCAATAAGGAGCTTTTTTTTCCCCAACTCTAGAAATGGGTACGTTTAAAAGTACAACTGCCGCATCAACCTTACAAGATTTTCCATGCCAATTTTACGGGTGATGAGGAAAAAAAAAAAAAAAAAAAAAATCACGAGAAATGGCGTATAAATCAGCGTCGAGGAATTTTTCTAGTACACATCATGTGTGTATATACATGTAGAAGTAACCCTTTCGGCAAGTGGTGTGTATATGACAGGGGACACGCGACGTAAGTACGTGTATACTTACATTTGTACATGTATACGCGAGGGCGCACGTTTATTAAAGGCAAAGGCACGCGCGCGCGTCAAAAGCGTTTTTTGAGGCAATAAGTCGAGAGGGAGCGCGAATGTTTGGACAGAAATCTGTCGCGCGCCCCTTGCCCGAGAGAGAAAATATTATACAAGTGGCGTATATTTTACGTATACCTATAGAGAGAGAGAGAGAGAGGAGCGGAGTATACACATACATATATAAACGAGCGACAAACGTATATAATTCTTCATGCGTACTTTCACGCTCGCACATGTTATTCTAACGAGATTAATTGCACCGCCCTGACACTTTGATACACCCTCTAATAATATACTACGCGCACGTATTATTGCAAGGTGTATAGTTGTCAAGCCACTTGCGCAAATAATTAATAAATTTTAATTTATATATACATACGTTTCGGCCTTATGGTATACGTGCATAATATATATTAGTACATTGGGTTGGGCACTTTTTTAATCTTTATTCTTTCCAAAAGATCGTTAATGCATAACCACGATGCCTACAATGTCACATCGTGTAATCGGCACACGAGCATTTTTCATTACGCATCATCGCAAACCTCCATCTCTCTTATCTCTGTTGGTAGTAGTATGCACAGCGGCTTATAAATACAACATTCGTAAAACCACTTTGTTTTTCTCGAAACAGTGGACACGAGGGCGAAAAAGGGGGTGTCGATTCAATTACCGATCGCCCGCGTTAGCGTCGTCGGAAATAATAATAATAATAATTAAAAAGATGAGAGTCACGAAAGTACGTAAATGCACGTGGTCGCGTAAAAAAAGCGGGAATATACACACATATATTATATATATATGCGTTGCATGGGTGTGGCTATATGTATAACCCCCGCGCACGAGTATATATTATATTATTATTAGACTTTTTCCCGCGAGGGGTGATGAATGGCCGAGATCAAAGGCTCCCGGCCGCGAGTAGTCGGTTTACACGCTTGTAATACATATGTTTGGCCCAAGGGAAGCAGTCGTAAGAGTCGCGAAGAGAGCGAGAGGGAGAAGAGAAAATAAAAAAAACGAGTCAAGTTCGCGCGTACGTGTGGGTGTGTGCAGTTCTGCTGCTGCGCGACACTCTCGATCTCGTGTTATACACACGAAAATATATATATACACATGTATAAAAAAGGACGAGGCTCGATGGGGTTCCTCTTACTCGATGAGTGTGGATTTGACGTTCCGTGCACTTTGAGGGACAATTCGATCGATGCGAGATTTTTACATCGACCTCGTAAAATAATGTTTAATGTATACTCGTATACAAGGGTACACGTGAGGGGGGGGGGGTATTCTAAATTCGGAGCTTACATGGAGTCACCGATTGACGTCGAAGGGGCGTTGGGGCGCTTTTTCTTCTTCTATTTTTTTCATACGAGTATCATTGCAAGTACATACTCACAAGTATACCTAAAGGTGCGGTGCTCGTTTTTAAAAGTCAACTCGTTTTGCCTGACGGCTCCGCTGACAAATTGAAAAATCGAGTTCCATAAATGCTTTTCCGAGGAGCTTTGATTTAAACCGGATACTTACACTCTTCGAGTTTATCGGTTTCAACGATTTGCCTACAAATTGAACGAAATGAAGATGAAGAAAAACAATTCCAATCGCTTGCGTATATGGCAATGCTAAAACATATTACCAATATGCACCCATCAGTAACTCATCTCCGTGTCTGAGCTTGCAACCATCCGGGCTAATTGGAGGAAAACTCGAATCCACTTCCACGCGACACGTGTGTCGTGTATTTTGTGTGCATATCAGGCACTTACAGGGAAAATGGGCGGAAGCGTGTAAAATAAATCTCCGCCCACCGGTTAATAATTACATATAATTATGCGTAACGAGCAACAACGCGTGGCGCGCACATCTCGAGCTCATTAGAGTATAGATATTTTATAACGAGCCAAGGTGTTTGTTAACCATAAATACGCAAGTTAAGGGTGTATATACGTTAACAAAGGGGAGGAGGAGTCATATAATAACGTCGGTTGCTTGCAGTCAAAGTGGCCGTATACGCGAGTATATTATGTAGTACATCGAGTGAGGCTGCGCGCACTTATCCGTTTCGGCCTCTTTCCCGGAGACGAATGTCACACCATCAGGGGCAGCGTCGAACACGTGTGTTACGCTTACTTGAGCACTTTCCGAGGCGCGCAAGAGTTTATAATGCGCAAAGAGACAGAGAGAGAGAGAGAGAGTGTATAATATGCACACAAGGGCGCATATAATATGGAGGAACTTTGGGTACAGTTGTACGTACATATATACATGCTCGCTATACGTTGTTATTATTATATATGAGAAGTTAAGGGCAAGATTGATGCCCGCGTGCATAAGGACCATTTAGATGCCCAACCGAGCTGCGTTTGTTATGACGCGTACTTTTGCATGCTCGCGTGCGTTGACGAGTGTATGTATAGGAAACAGATCTCGATGGGTTGCGCGCTTGCCATTATTATTTTTCTTCCGATGGGATGGAAATCGATCAACATACCGATTTTCGATCGATTATCGTTAAGGGGTTTTTCCGAAATCTCGTAGGAGGAAAGTAGTTCCTCGCGAGCATGTGTGCTTTTCATACGTGAAAATTGGTAGCCGGTGAATTTGTAGGATTATAGATTGGTACTTCTATACATGGTCTAAACCAGCAATCGGCTCTTTTCTCGTGTAAATATAAATATGCACACACACCCGTCGGACGGTTGCAGTCTCTCCTCCCTTTGACTGTGCAACAACCGGCGCCCGAGAGGGACGTGCAACACACATACACATCCTACCTGTATATAATACCTACAAACGGAAAAGTCGTGTGTTTGTACAGTCTAGCCGGTCCTCCGTCAACTGTATTTGCCGTCTGCGGATGCACGCAAGTAGGTATATATATATAATAATAATGTATTTACCCTTTTTCGGGGGGGGGGGGGTGAAGAAGAAAAAAAAAAGAAAATCGGCGCCCCCGTTTATTTTCCCTGCAAACACGACTAATTGACGCTAATGAATCCATGTGAGCGCTCTGCTACCTACGGAAGCGACGACGCGTATTGTCTTACCTGTGCACATATTATACTCGTGTCTACTTCATCCCCCGTATCCCCTGAACCGATTTTCCTCTTTCGTTTTTTTTTTTTCATCCCGAACGCTAGGAACAGCTGCCGCTGCTTTGGATCACGTTGCCGATCAGCTGCCGATTTTTTTTTTTTTCTTTGTCGTCAAAGAGTGATTGTACGCTATTCCAATGTTGTTTCGGAGGTATCAAAAATTACAATAGAAACGACTGATTATTTTTGAAGCGACGATTATACGGTGCCGATACATCCGGAGAAAATCAATGAAAGACGCAAAGTGTGAAAATGAAAGAAAGAAAAAAATGAGCCAAATCTGCGCTTTGCTGGTTGAAACGCGTTGGAGTGAAACACTTACCCATTAAAATCGAATCCATGTTGGGGTGTCGTCGGGGTGCTCGCAAAAAGCCGTCGGGCCGGGCGCGTCGCGTGCCACCCGGTATACACTTGCGAAATAATCTTTTACCGAAGCAACTGTCAATGATCCACGAAGCGCTGGAAATCGACAAACAAGCCTCCCATCGCTAGACTCGGGTGCTTCATCTTCTTACTAAATAACACTCCGTCGAATTACACTGGACAGAGACACGCACGTAATATTTTACCATTGGTAAAAAAAAAAAAAAGAAAAAAAGAAGAAAAAAAAACACGATCGAGGAGGTACCTATAAACTCGCGCACTCGCAACGAATCCCAGTGGCAAAATTGTCAAACAACACCAAGTAGAAAGCACAGTTGAGTATCACCGGTGTAAGGACGAAAGTCGAAAAAAGTCGTTTTCAGAGCCGATGATGCCAGGGGAGGGGGAAAAAAAAAAACAAAAAAAAAAAAACAAAAAAAAGTAAGAGGGAGGCGTTCGGGCGCTTATCGGGCCGGTTCGCCCTGCCTCACTGACCGGGCACGACAGATTTACCCGAGCAGAAATAAGAAATCCCCGAGCGTGCGTGCAGTGTCGCCGCTCTCCTCCTTCCTCCCCATCTTCTTCCTCCTTCGCTCTCTACCGACGCTTTCAAGCTCTACATGGACCCTCGGGATATACATATATATTATACCGAGACTGCCTTCCCTCGCGCCTAAGCATATAATGCCTATACCCTTTTATACTTACTCGTGTGTGTACAGATCGAGCGAGAAGAGGATCACTTTTGCGTGATGTGTGTGTGTTAACATTAAACATCATACTGGTGCATAAGTGTACCAGATGAGAAAAAAAAAAAAAAAAAAAATTACGCGAGCGCGTACTCGCATGAATATTATATACACATATCACGAGGCTTGACTCGATATCGCTGACGATTGCTCCTCGGTGTAATGTATGTGCGCTCCGTATATGGTCTCGGGGAAATAGTCGTACAGCCGATTTATATCCAAGTAATTGATTGATTGTTCGAATCGATGCGCCGTTTTAAACGTTGCGTGTACATCATTAATGCATTGCTAACATAGATATTCCCCTTTGGATAATTTATGCATCAATGGAGTTTCAGAGCAACGAATTGTAGATTCACGTGTCGCAAGCTCGCGGCCACAAAATGCAATGATATAATATTTTTGCAAGTAAAAAAAAAAAAAAATAAAATAAAAATAAAGAAAAAAAACAATCAATCCATAAATCTATGATAAATGGCACAATGTGCCAATTTATAGTATACAAAAGCAAACTAATAATACACGCGTGGGGCGAATCAAGTAGCGCTGACCACCTTAAATAACCCGAGAGAGAGAGAGAGTGGGAGAGAGATATTAGATGTTGAGATTGGGTGCGCGCGGGCGCATCTCATTCGCTCGTGACGGCAAGCATGAAGGAGAAAGGGGGTGGGAGGAGGCATCCCATACTATCTCATCATCTCGTATCTTATTTTCTCTCGGTTCGCGCAATACGCGTATAAATGAGCTTCTGGTATACATATACATATATATATATATATATAAAAGAGGGGGTGGTACGGAGAGGGGGAGAGAAAAGATGATACGAAGAGAAGAGAGAGGGAGTCCGCGGAGGGGGTGTGGCCGGCGCTCGGCCGAGGCGGTTCTACGTCGGTGCGGGCCATTGGAGATGCTCATACAGCGTGGCGCGGCCTACTCTTTCTCTCTCTCTCTTTCCTTTTCTTCCTTCCTATATTATCCTCCCCGAGACCAACACGCCCCTCATGATTCACCTATATATACACTCCACGTACCATATAATATATATATTTTTTTTTTTTCATTACTTAGGTGTATTTGTTATAATTATATAGTATACAGGAATTCAATCGGGTAACCCTTACCGAAACGCTCAAAATGTATAAAATTACATGCACATTGCACATGTGAATTTGCGCAACTACAGATTATAAAAAAAAAAAAGGTAAACCCCTCGTGTCGTCATATTGCGAATTTAATGTTCATTTGACGGTAGATTTAGCGAGTTATTTATTAGTATACAGCGGCGCGGCGTTACTTGGGATGGCCATTGTATGTAAAGGTGTATATAGCTACCGAGGTGTATTATTTATATTTATAGATGCTCACATCTTTGTTGCAAAGCGCAAAATTGATTCGTTTCTTTGTTCTACTCGATAAAACTTGAAAATGTTATCAAACGCAAAAGACAATGTACTGTATATTTGTAAACGAAATGCAATAATTTCAAGTAAATATGTACCAGCGTGGGTGATGGTGCACACTTACCCCGTAGGTATAATATACATTCGGCGTCACGAGTATAGATGTATACATTTAACGAATTTGCTGGTTGTGAAAATGTATCGTTCCGAGTGCTCGTTTTCATTAGCGTCGCGCACCAGCCCCCCGCGGTATTTTGGCACGATCGGCACGCTCCGCGTATATACACGTGTATGTATAATACTCTGCTCCGCGCGGTCGCGCCCGATCGCCAAATTCTACGTGGTTCTTCCGTAAATCATCATCAACGGCGTGTAATAACGCGGCCGATTGTTTTTGTTGAAATTAAAACGCCGGAACGGCAACGTACAGCCGTGAAATTGTTGCACCCCCTCGGCTCCACCCCCAACTTGAAATCATATAGTCGGCGAAGCTAGTAGATGCCAATTTTTTTTCTACAAAATTGTACATGTAAATCCACGTGTACAATAAAATATCTTGGAAATCATCACGTGTACATGTAAAAACAGATGGAACATTTTCAACTTTGGTCAGTAGAGTTTAGAGAAAAACGAGGTGTAAAAGGAAGTACTACGGTGGGAGTTGAAACATTGTTTTTTCGTTTATCTTAAACACAATTGTGTACTGTAAAGTATGAAAAGTACTTTTTGCCCCCAACATTACACTTTTTGCAAATGTATGTTAAATTGTAAAAAAAAAAAAGAGCTCTCGTTGTAACAAGTTGCGACTCGCGACTATATTTGACGAAAGTCGTAAAGATTTCGTTCACCCACCATGGACACGGAAAAAAAAGTCTTCGCCATGAGCTTCCGTCTATAAAATTCCATCCATCCAGACGATTGGTCGGATACATCATGCACTGCACCGAGAGGGAAAAGCTCCATGGGATACCTATTGGGTATGAAATGAGCAAAGGCCGTTTCACACCGCGGAGCAGGGAATTATTTGGCCGCGAGCCCAAAATTCTAAATTTACAGTTTTCCCGGCCCCGCGGCTGCTGCTTTTCTACGCGTGTGCGCGCATATGCATGCTTTCTTGCAAACGAACGGGCATTTTTCGCCCAATGAAAGCCAAGGGTCTCGTTCCGCCTTTTTTTTTCCCTCCCGCGTGCGTGAATTTTATGCTTTCCAAGTTCGAGCTTTTGCTGAGCGCGGGAATAGTTGTATATATTATCCACTTACGTTCGAGTTATTTTCAGAGTATACAACGCATCATCCCTGGCACACGGACTTTTTCACGAAAACGAGCAAAAAGTACACGGTACTTTCATCATTACAAGTTGTAGAGTACAAACGAGAAGAAAACTTTTGGGCCCTACTCCATTGCCATTTTTTTTAAAACTCGTGTTTTTATAAGTTTGAAGAAAAAAAATCGTTAATAAATCGTGATTACGAAGCCTCGAGCAATAACTTCGGATGTATTTACCGTTTGCTTTTTTTTTACACAACTCGTCTACCGAAACGGAGAATGAAATTGTAATTATTACAGGTATGTGTAAAACACCACAAAGTGGTTAGTGCCAAAGTAAACTATAGGTGATGGTCATTAAGCGGTATTGTCTTTGGTACGGAAATTAATAAAATAATGAAAAAATCGACGATACGCGTCTGTGGGTAGCACTGGTACTGCGGGACCTGCTCCCCCCGAGAGGAGTATCGCATCCACCGCCACCATGTGTGGTACTCGATGGCTGCAATTTGCGTTATAATTCACTACTTATTCTTTTCTCGATTACTTTTCAAAGAACAAAATTATACAAGATTGCTTTCACATCAATGACTTTGGGTACTCATGCGTATAGAGCGTCCGAAGTGACTGGTTACTAGTTTTTCTCGCCTCAAGCTAACGCAATTCAATTATTGTGTTTCCATATTAAAACACGTTTTTGAAGAAAAAAAAAAAAAAAAAAAAAAAAAAAAAAAAAAAAAAAAAAAAAAAAAAAAAAANGGTCAGGGAAAACTTATTTATGTAACGTTAATAAATTTTTTTATTTCTTAAAATAAAAACATTACGTCAAAGGTATGGACTGGCATAGCATCAATTTTGCTTCTAAAGAGGATGACCAGTCATAGAACTTTTAGACTTCCTTTGGATCTTAATAATATAGAGAGTACATTTTTAGAATTCGAGTCATATAAAAAAAAAAAACATTAAGAAAAAAGACGTAACTCGAATCAATGTTTTAAATGGCTTGGTACATGAAATATAACATAGATTTTGTGTTACAACCCATATACATATCATGTACGAAGATGGCGCAAAGCGCACTCGCGATATTTATATTCGTTAACCTTTTTATCTAACTTTGTTAACTCTATATCGGACTTTTTTTCATCCAAATTGCAATTCCTCCTTAATTTCAAAAAATGGGCGGACAAATAAACGATGATGATAAAATTCATTCGCAGTTCTTGGACTCTTTGTGCATGTACGTAAGCGAACAAGATATAATGGTATAAAATAGAAACACATGTCCGATGATGCATCTACTTATATAAAAAAAAAACAAAAAATAAAAAAAAAAACCAGCATCCGAGTGCACAGCTCTACTTTTATGCAAGTCATACGTTCTCTTTTCTTTCTCCTCTCCTCGCGGCTGGCCACATAATATGGCGAAGCGACTTAATGGCTCGCGAAGTTCATGGCGCCAGGCGGCCTCGCCTTCCTCCCACCGCTCCGTGGCACGCTACATATACATATCAAACACACAGTCTATGTACAAGTTTTCTTTGCTATACTGCTGCAATCTGATAAGATAAAAAGTTTCACGTTGACTTGGATTTCAATGAGGTGAGATTTTTTTTCTTTTCGATTACATAAATGAAATATTCAGCTTCTTTTTTTTTTGTTACAGTACTTGTTTTATCTTTATATTTCAATAGGATGAAAGCATACGTTATTTACAGGCGACTTTTTGTGATATAATTTTTAATTATGCTAAAATTCACGATAATTATTTTACAATAGTTGATTTTATCCCACTATACAGGTGAGTTGCAGTGCACACAAACGATGCGAGTTATGCCAAGGTACGGCAAAAACTCAATTACAACAACGTACATACATTTATGCGTTTTTAAGGTCCTTATTGCTAAAGATACAAACTAGTCCCTGACACGGTAAAAATTACTTACTCGTGGTTAAAGAGTTTTTTTTCTCCAAAATTGAATACGAAACGTGTCAAGATAACTGGATTTTTAGAGTGAACTAGTTAATTTGATTTTCAAATAAAAAACTATGAATCCAGATATGTCACGAATGTAAAAGATCATTGTACTCTGAAATTGAAAAAAAAAAAAAAAACTTAAAATATTACAGCTTTGCCATTATCAATGAAAACCACAATCACGCAAAGTATATATACGTTACAAGTTCATACACTTCGCTTTTGTTCCAAAATTTTCACACATCATGATAATACACTCATGTACAAAATTAAGACCAACGTTAATCTGTACTCTCATCCATCTTCTCGTCTTGCTCTTCTTGCAGTATTGAAATACTACTTTCATCTCTCTCCAATTGAGTAGTTTCTTCATTGTCAACTGGACTATCATCCTTACTTTCACCTTTGCTACTGTCTTTATCATCTTCCTCTTTTTCTTTACTATCGTCACAAGCATCTTCTTTTTCTTCTTCCTTACTGTCGTCTTTCTTTTCTTCTCGTTTTTTTCCCATACTGTCCTCTTCTTTTTCTTTTTTAATCACTACTTTACTTAGGTCTATACTTTCTGTTGTATCTTCTTCTTTACTCTCTTCTTTATCCTCATCATCATCTTCTTCTCTGTCTTCTGTGTGTTCATATCTATCTACTTCCTTGTCTTCAACTTTATCGTCATGTTTATCTTGCTCTTTAAACTTGGAACTTATTTTTTTTGTTTGGCTATCTGTATCTGTCATTCTGACATCTCCATTTTTTTCCGGATTAGGGTCACGATTTTCTTCTTCAGGTTCTTCCATCGAATGGTCAAAGTTTTCATTAGATTTGTTATGTGAATTTCTGTGACTTCCAGCTTGAGATTGGATCATTTCAAGTTCATCCACTAATTCTCTCTCTCTCCTATCGATTTCAGCTGTAAAATAAGTTTCAGTTTATGCGTTAGTTTTTTTGAAGCTGATTAAATGTATATTCACGAGAAAATAAAAATACCTTTAAGTTCATTTGAAGATTCCTGTAACAATGTGTCAGTTTGAGGTGTACTTCGTTTAGGCAAGTAATAGATCGATGGTTGAGTTTTTGTTTTGATAAAATTTAGGAGAGGAATCTGTGAGCTACGCCAATCTTGATACTGCTTACTTCGTGCTAATTTTATTTCAAGAGCCTTAACTTGTGCTAGCTGCTGTTTCCTACTCAAAAACAACTGTTGTCGCTCTCGTTTCAGTTCCTCCTTTTCTCTTCTCTTTGCTTCTTCCACTCTTGCTTCAACCTCTGCCTTTTTATCTTCCTGAAATTTAACAATAGACGCATATTCATCACTGTTGGTACGCAATTTTTTGAAGTACCTTATCTATTGCATGAAATAATTATAAACATATTTTTAAGAGAGCAGTAAGTAACCTTTGCTTTTAGTTTTGTTTCTTCCTGACGGAATTTTTGAAGGGTACCCAAGAGAGCACCAAACATGCGTCTGTTTCTCTGTTTACTCCTTTCATCTGTGCTTTCTCTGCGTATAACGTCTTGCCTGGATGGTATTTCTCGAGGTGTTGCTATAACTCTAGAAGATACTGCCGGCTACAAAACACGTGATAAGCAATGCAAGTACTGAATAAATCAATCTATAATGAGGTATGATTTGAAAAAAAAGTCAAAGTACCTTAAAAGAATTGTCATCTTCATTGTCACTGTCATCAGCAGCAGGAGCCCTTGCACTCAATCGACTGAATACAGTTTTTGGTTCAGGATTATTGTTGTTGTTATTGTTATTGTTAGTGTTGACATTGTTACTGCCTTGTTGCCACCTTCTTTTAGGCCCAAAACCATTATTTGGGAAATCAGTTCCTAATCTGCGTCCTCTAACGTCATCTTGCATAGGCCTCTTTTGAGCACCTCTATGCAAATAGATTATTCAGTGAAATTTGCATATAAAGAAATTGTAATGAATAACATTGTTAAAACAAGTCACTGTGAAAAATCAGTACTATAATGTTGCATGTAAATGGAAAAAAAAAAAAAAAAAAAAAATTGTTAACAAGCAGCTCTAAAAAGTAAACATTGCAAATCTTGTGACTTGACTGCACATGCATGACCCAATAATTGCCACCAGGACGATAGGTTATGTTCCACACAGTTACACTGATGTAATGGGAAACGGAAAGAACAAGAGAAGCGTAAAAAAAAGCATTAGTGCCCACCTATTTTGGACAGGAGCTACAGCGCCGTTCTCCCCGTCAGGTACATCTCTGCCGAGGATCTTCCGGATATTTTTCTCGAGACCACGCAGGCCGTCCTTGGCGGCTTCAAGCTCCGCTTCAAGCTTCTCGGCACCCCAGATCTCCCTCATGACTGAGTCTCACTGTGTCTGTTTTGATGATGTTTTCCCCTGTAACTTTGACGAAGCTCTTTTCCTATATCCCCATGGATTCAAACCTGGAGTAAGTATAGGCTCCAATTGTCTGGCTGCAGGTCACGAGCAGGAGTTACAGCACTTACAGCTTTCGGTTTATTGTCTGTCGTGCTAGCGTTTGATAAGTACCTATGCTTATGTACTCAAGCCAGTCAGACTCATTATCAGCGTCATCACGTTACACCCGGCGACCAACACCTAGTTTTCCAATTAGATTGAGCTATTGTGATAGCTATTTGTAATTGTTACTACAATTGCAGTTTTCACTTACGCAGTTTTTCGTATATATAGTATATATACCTCGGTGTGAATGTATATGAGTATATGTACAATCTACACTACAAGTGACTACAGTGTTATCCCGCGACGACCCGCGACGGCCGCGACACGCTTGGGCCGCTTATTTTGCTTATACTTACCAGATGTAATATATAATACATGTGGTGTGCGAGCTATAAACAATACAACTTGTATTTTATAATCTACAATGTACACGTGATAAGACAAATAGGTAAAGTACACACTTTCTGATTTCGTAATCAGAAATTAATGTTGGGAGTTGAGACAGATGAGAAAAATATGTGTAGTACACACAAAAGTTGGTATTATAATAGCCGAGATAAGACAATACCTTTAAATGCATAAGCCCTACCGCGAGGCATAACGTGGTATATTTAACTTTTCTTCTAAATAAGTATAAGGAAGTTTCTTAATAGTTTTATACTTACATACCAAATATGATCAATTTTTTAAATACTGTTGTACTTACTCAAAGAATAAAAATATGTACAATTCATTGAGAAAATTTTTTTTACGATTATTTCATTTTATTATGTTCAGTTAGATAATTGTGGATAATAAATACTGATACTATACCAAGTGATGGTTACCAATAATTGTCACTTGGCAAGGCTGAAACTCTACTTTCCAACAAATTTCATTTTTTTCAACTGTAGGTGGCGGGATTAGTGGTTTGAATTAGGAAGGATATTTTGAAGTGAAGATACGATTAAGTATATCTTACTCAACTAATATCTTTTTATTTGATATTTTTTAGTCTCCATAATAATTACTTATAAGCACACATGTTTTATCACAGCGAAGAAGTCCAACGTTGTAAAGCGCTGAACGTATACTAGGAGGTATAATTATGGTTTTACTTTTTACGGAATTTCTTGTATTTTATAAAAACATTGAAAAAAAAAAAAATTCGAGTAGCTTTTTCTTTCAATTATTGATAATCTTGTTTTAAAAATTTATAATACATAAAATACATAAAAATGGCGAATGAATGTGATTAAACAGCTAGAGGAAGACTTGCTTGAATCCCCCAGCACGATAGCATGTAACAGTAAGCTTGAATACTATGATAAATGATACATAAAAATTTCGATAGAATCCTAAAGTTGATGCAGACTTATACAATAACTTCACGTTATGCTTTCATTATTACCAAAAGTCCATTTCATCTCATAGCGCATTTCGTGTGAAATTGATTGAAAATTCATTCTTCCAGTGTTAAACTGTTTTAATGTACAACTATTTATTGTCATGAAAAATCTAGAAAAGTCAAGATTCAGAACACGTGCAATTGACGAGCATAAACTTGCATCGACTTTAGCTTGAAAAGGTCTAGGGCGCAATAAAAATAATACAGCGAGATTATTAAATTTATCATGAGAGGTAAAACATAAGAATAAGATATACATGTATAGGCTTTTTAACGTAATCATATTTTACACAGAGAGGAGAAATATCCTTTGGCTTTAACGATATTTCATACCGAAAGTAAAGAGTAAGGCGCGCCCCATTATGTAGTAATATCTCAGACCATAAACTAACATCTAGTCTTAATCTAGTCTATACAATTGTACAATGCGTCCTTAAACATTAGAATATATTAAAATCACATTGTCATTTACCGCGACAGTAATACTTTATTCACGTTTATTTTATTCGTTGCGCCTGAAAAATGGCATTTTAAAAAACTTTTTTTTTTTTTTGTTCAACTCTATGAACCCTTTTCTAGATTAATATTTCGCAAGGTATGAAAACGTTATAAATATGTACTAGGTTTTTATGCGTAAAATTTATTATGCAGCTTAAAGACCCAACCAAAATCTGCACAGCATATGATATCATCATTGAATCGCTCGATTTTTTATGATGGAGTTTAAGTCACTGTCGTTGAAATGTATAAATCACTAGATTGCTACCAAAGTTAATGTAAAGTAAACTTTGTGACGTTGGTAAACTCTAAATGCATCACTATAGAACTGAATTGTATTAAACCAGTTATATAGATGTGAAATAAAACAATAAACTCCCAAAATAATTTCGTTAAAAACAGTTTCATTGACAACACGTAATATGTTGAAAAGTGCATTGCTGCGTCAATTTAGGCCACGGTTGCAAGGCGTAGATGCAATTCTAGGTATAAAACAATAGTACATACTATTCACGTTTTGATACAACATGAGAGATGCTTTCCAAAAAGGATTCATAACTGCATGGACCCGTGTATACACTTGCGTTAGTTGATGGTCTGCAAGCCTCCGCATTTTTCATTTGTTTGTGCATTATTCAACTTTTATAAGTTAGGTGCTTAGAAATGTCTAACTGATTAATAGTGGAGTAAAACGAATAAACGGTTTAAAATTTTTCAAATCATAAACAACAAAAAAATATAAATAAAAATAAATACAATTCAATACTTTAATTATTAAAGTATTGCAAAAGATGGATCTTTTTTAGGATGGCAGTATGCATTAAAATGAATAAGGCGAATGCATAAATTACGCGATGTTCAGATGTACATGATCCAAGCGAGATCTCGCGTATTTTTGCGGGACGAGAACGTATTAATATTACGAACGTATGAAACGAATGTGGTTTTGCGCTTATACTTTATGCATGAACAGCGCTCGCGCGTCGGCAGAAATAAATGAGGATTACATCCATTTTGAGCGATCGTCTCTAATAACGTGATTATGCCTTTGTATGTGAGTGAGTTCATGACACGCGCTGCGTATACAGTACGTCCCTCTTGAGTTTGCATTGGCTTATAATATGTCGTTTATATGTACAATAAATGAATGACAGTCTTGGCGAAACAGACGAGAGGTAGAGAATCAAAGGTGACAAAGCATCCCGTGCTTTCTACTTTTCCTGCAGATTCATTTATTTTCATCAATCGACCAGCTTTCTCGATAGCTGAGGTTCCCTACGTGCCGATACAGTCGTCGCCATTCGCTCTCGTGAACAAATATCCACGCAAATGGATTAAGAGATCCGTTTACTTTTATATCTAATTGTACAATATAATATGCACATGGTTAACAAGTAAACAAAAAAACAAAAAGTTTGATTTCGATTTCTTTCATTTCCTCGCGACAATCCATCGCCGCGAGTTGCTCATTCCGTTTAATCACCTTGATTGGCAAAAATACTTATAACTCGCGCTCTACCGAACGCGTGAAAGTAAAAAAAAAAAAAAAATGAGAGACCGGTCGTCTTTCGATCGTTGACGAGGGCGGACTGTATTCAACGAACCGCGTATGTACATATACATTTGAAGAATACGCTTGCGGTATCAAACCTTCAAATGAAGGAAAGGGAACAGAAAAAAAAAAGAAAAAGAAAAGTGGTGTGCTTTTAAGTGGGCAGGCCGACAACTTCGCAACTGGTCGCGTGTCCGTTGTACGCCTCGGCAGCTCCGTTGGCCTACGTCGTTGCCGTCGTAGGGGTGGTCGCGCTGTTACTGGACGTCGTAGCTGCGCTCTTGGGACTAATTGCGCCCGGGCATGAGTTGTCAGTGCTGTCGCTGTCGGTCTCGCTGGCGACACTCGATACCGAACTGCTCTTGCGCCGACTGCTTTTTTCGCGACACGCGTAAGACGCAGGTACAGGCGAGGAACCTGGACTCGTTGTCTTATGGTTGCTGCAATCTGAGCAAGCGTGACTCTGGCACGAGCTATCGCTCTCACTGTCGACACTGGACATCGGGCTGCCGTGGCGTTGGCGCAATTGCTCGTTCTCCCGGCGGAGCTGTTCATTCTGCTGCTGGAGCTCATCGACGCGCTGCTGAAGGGCCTTAAGCTTCTTTGCTAGTTCCGCGTCCCGAGGTTCGTTCGGATCCGATGCCGTTGCAGCTGCAGCTATCAATGTTACTGCCAGCTGCTGATGGAAAGCAGCAGCCGCTGCGTTGCAGGCGCTGTTCTTGGCACGCAGCCGCTTGTTCAGGCCGTCTATCTTGGCTTCCAGCTGAATGTACTCGGCGATGAGCGCACTCTTACTAAGCTGACTCAACCTCTCGGCGTGTGTCTCCTCGTAGACGTTACAGAACTCCTTGGAAAGAAATTCCTCCTTGGGAGAAAAAAAAAGAAAAAAATTATCATCAAGTCAAATTTTTTATTTTAAAGATTTGTTTGAGTTTGATGGAAAAAATCGTAAAGTGATGTATAATTTATGAAAAAAAAAAAAAAATGATCAAAGTAATGAAATTACCTCATCTGCGGGGGATGAATAAAAATGATCATCGTCGTCACTGTCCATGGAAAAACTGGGACAGCGCCCGCGGGCAACAGGCTTGCTGGAGCTGACAAAATCGGTCGAGTTGGAGGAGACGGGAACAGCACCTGCGATCTTCTCGTCCAGCTCGGGCAAGTCGTTGTGATCGTCCATGAGGAATTGCGTCGTGTTGTACGGTGCGGGTGGATTACGTCCGGCCTTGTTTGGGCGACTCGAGGCCCGACCCCGCAAGCGCTGCTGGAACGACGGCTGCTGCTTCGAGTAGGGTTTGAGCTTGCGGTGCTTCGGCTTACCGCGTCTGGTCTTGCGCTTCTTCGCCGCTACGTCTACGCCGTCTTCCATCGAGACCATGCCGTCTTGGTCGCCGCTGCCGCTGCCGCTCTCGAATCTTTGACATGTCCTAATGAATGGCTTCAATCGCTAAAATACAATTGTTGCAGTTGTAGGTTACTCGTCAAAATTAATGATTATCGTTATTATTATGAGCTATAGAACGAGTTAAAAAAATACCCCATTTTCCCGCAAGTTCTAAGATTATGAAAAAATTTTCCAAACCAACTAATTAATTTAATTACAAAATTGGGTAGAAGTTACGTTTCGACATCAGGAGAATTAACACCGTGACGCGTTTTCACGTCTTAAACTTCAAAAAGCTGAATCTCGAATCTTACAAGGGTCAATCACGTGGAGGGACTGTAGGTGCATCGATTTTTCAAAGATCGCTATTAGTATTACAAGCTTGCAGTCATGACAACGCTTGTAGTTGTGGCAATCTCATTACCGTATATGGCCCTCTTGTTCCGACTGATAATTGGCATGTACGTAAGTATAAGTAATAGCGCTTCAACACCTCAATAATGCTTCCAGTCGGAAAGAGAATAACAAGTGTAAGCATACTTCGCGCTACAATTTATACAATGAAAGTTTTGAGCTTCATTTTTTTAAAGTGACCTTTATTGATGAAAAAAAAAAAAAAGCTAGTTATTGCACACCAACTTCGATCCAATAGTAATTCATTGAATTATGTTTGAGAATTAAACGGAGGAAAAAAAAACATTCGAAATTCAGGACCTAGACAATGCAAGTTTTATCGTTTCGAAGCATATAAGTTGCACGAGATCATAAATGCACCCGCACAAGTCGGCTCCGTGCGAGCGAATGCGAAAAAAGTTCTGGAGCAACGACGCCAAGCCAAGAAGGATAGGATGATATAGTTTCTTGTACATAGGTATATTGTACTCACATCTTTGCCGTTGACGTCATCGAAGCTCTCCCCGGCAGAGCGCGTGCCGGTCGAGGTGGCCGTGGAGGGGGTTCGCGCCGCCGCGTCAGTCCTCGGCCCCGTTGTCGGAGTCGCTCGCGTCGTCGCGGAGACGGCCATCGCCCTAAGCTGAGCGTCAACCTGGAGCCCCTCGCTTTCGGCCCCGCTCTCCTGGGCCGACCGGTTTTCATCCGCCAATACCATCTCCTCTTCCTGCCGCTGCGGCCGACTCAGGTCCAGGCTGGGCTGATCCTTGAGTTCCTCGCACTTCTGCTGGCGCGGCTCCTGCAGCTCCTCCTCGTTCATGACGCCTATGCTCGGCGACACAGTCCTTGCCGCTACGGCGCTCGCACTCATAATGGTATCTATCACGACTATCACCCACTCACTCGCTTCCTCTCTCTCGTGTCTCGCGCACAGCCGCTTCACATGTACACAAAATACTGCTCGCAAGTGGTCGTGGTGGCTCTCCCAGTAAACGTGCCCGGGCGCACGCGCTTTTCGTTTTCTTGGAATTCTTGGCCCTTCTTGGACCGCGGCTCAAGCTATATAATATATATGTATTCCTGCTGCTGAACTTGCGCCTGCGCAAACTTAACTCCTTTCTCTCGGCTTCATTACTATCACACGATACGATGTTGCGCCGCTCGCGAGCGAAAGCGTACTACTGCAGTAGTGCAGATTGCAGAAGCGTGTAGGACCAACGTCAACGAGTTCCGCGTCGCGACTACGGTTCATGTGCTGCCGCACGGTAAACAAGCGCCCCAGCCAGGCCCCAGGCTTGCTCTCTCTCCCCCTCCCCTCTCCTTTGCTGTCTCTCTCTGGCTCGGGCAGTTTGATTACGACGCCCGGTGATTCCGTGTGCATGCATGTAAAGCACACGGACAGAGTATATCTATATGTTTACTCGCTACCGACAAGAGCTTGCATATACGTATATAGAACTGCTGTCCGATTCGGCGCGCTAATGCAGCTTTTCCACGGATTGCTGTTCATTAGTGGGAAACTGTATCGAGCCGTTAAGTTGTGGAGCGGTGTGTGCTGACAGCAATTGAATTTCAAGTGATTTTCCTGATGGGCGTGATGAACTTATCAATTATTACCCGTGTACGAGTGGACGGACGGATTTTTTTCGGGTCGAGTCGAACGTTGTTTAATCGTTTTTTTACTTTAATAAAAAAAAAANGGGCAATTTGACGCAACTTTGTATCCCTCCCGCTGGTCCTCCCTCGAGGAGAATATATGCTCGTTCTTTTTCTCTTCCTAGCTGAATAACCACCTGTGCTATCCCCCTTTTTTTTCGTAGCTATAATGAAATAAGATAAGCTAACGAGGGATGAAAAGCACATCACAGGGTCGCCACTCCCGATCCTCGTCGTTGGTGAGTTGAAAAAAAAAAAAAAAAAAAAAATTGTGACATTTAATAAGTGCCCTTGAAATAAAGGGATTTCGTAAGTAAGCGTAAATAGTGAGATCGAGCGTTCTCTTGCTTTGCCGTTTCTCGCTCTTTTACTCGTTCGCAGTTTTAGTTGCCAAATATAGGGGGAACGGACTCTGTCGTAGAGAAGAGAGAAAAGCGAGATCATAACAAGAAGGTATCATCAGGAACTCGGTGATGACTCGATTCGCCGACGGTAAACTTTGTAAGCCCAGTGCAAGGAAATGCTCATGTAAAACACACAATGACACTGGTTTATTATTTTTCAGGCTGTTAAACAATAGGATTCTGGTTGTATATACCTTATTGAGGGATACAATGATTGGATCTCGATTAAACGATGAGGTTTTTTTCAAGCTATACAGACAAAAACGCTTTTTGTCCGGTCCGCGAATAAGATACTTACCTACACGCTACCTGAAGAATAATTGGGTGATGCTGGAAATCACATGATTTCGCACTACGAGCTTTATGTGTGGCAAACCTTGTTTTTGTTGTGTCAACGATACGAATCACACCAAACTCCGAAATTCTAATACTTGAACACTTTTTTGGTACAGTGGACAATTTTTTGAACCACCTCAACCGAAAGTACAACACTTTTGCTTCTGCTTCGCGAGGTATGTGAACAAAGTATTAATATTCATAACCGTAATTTTTAGCACCTATAAAAATTACATGATTCACACCATTTACATCATTATATTGTTCCATATTTGCATTTTATACCCGGGTGCTATAATTATAACTGCCGTGTTGCTTGGGCACTGCCACACTGTATAGAGTCCAAGCAGAAGTTCGATAACACCAACGACCATACCTATAGTGTTATGATAGCGAGAACTTCAGCCCAATTTAAGATTCCTCTGACGATATTAGTTATATTTCGTGGTAAGCCTCGCATGCAGATCTATATAATAATCGTAACCGAGTTGTCCCGTCACAAATAAAAATGCCAACTTACGAAAAATCACATTCACGAAGCACATTTATACAGTTACCTCGCACACTTTCCCCTCTGAATAATGCAAGTCTTTTTTTTCCCTCCCTCTATTCAACGCAAACATATATACCTCGAGATGAAGAGTCTTGCCAAAGAGAATTGGCCCCTCGTGCGCTCGCCAGCTCTTTTGTCTCTCTCTCTCTCGTTTCTGCCGTCACCGAGAAAATACAGCGACATGCATCATGCATATGCACATACACGCGTCTTACACCCCCTTTTTTTTTTTTGTTCAAGATGCAAAAATGCGATGGAACAATGCCTCCGAAACGACAGACGGCACCATTTGTATTATAACATGTATACAACAGTCATTTTTTTTGCAGCCCTTATTTTTACTTCTTCCATCCCCCCGCTTGTCCTTAGCATTGGCATTTATCTCACACGCATGTGAAAGAAACGGACACTTCAGTTTAACAGTATTTAACAGCCCAAAAAGCCCGGGTGCCCACGCGTACAGTTGGGTTTCGCCGTCGAAGGAGACATTCGCAAGTCAATCCACGCGAGAGGTTTTCCAGCTTTTCTCCTGCACTATTATCTGTAAGTGCATCGACACGACTCCATACCTACGGGATATCTTTCCCCAATCAGCTTCGAACGAAACAGAGGGGGATCGAACGCAAGAGTCAGGTTCTTTTCGAGGCATCGTATTTGCACACACGTTCGTCAATCGCTTGTACTACGGAGTGTGTATATATTTGATAAAATAAGTCCGATTTTACCGAGGCATCACAGTTTATGTACACCAGCCACCAAACACTTTTCTCTCGTTTAATCTGCAAATAAAAACGAGCAAGAGAGAGAGAGAGTCTCGTTCGCAATGATGAATGGCCCCTCGGCAGTTTTGTATCTTATCGGCTCTGCTCTGCCCGTCCATACATAATTATATACAACGTGTGTTTATATTTAGGTATACGATGGTGCATTACAATGCCGATTTCTTTATCAGCGATTTTTTCAGCGTTCCCCAATGTCTTATCTGCGCCACTCGCCTATCCAACTTACTGCTGATTGCGATAATTATAATAATCTTGCGCATAAATATTATAACCTCGCGATTTCGTAATGGCATACACAGCTTATGTGTACTATTGTGTGTACACGTGTTTTTTATTTATTTATTGTTTTTTTTTTTTTGTTTTTTTTTTTATAGCGAAGCGTAAATTTATCGTTGTAATTTCGTTGTAGCGTGTAATATGCTAATTGGCGATTGTCCTTAAATTGATTTTATAAATTTTACGTAACGCCATGTTTACTCGAGCCCCACGTCGGAGATTGTAGTTTTGCGTAACCTGATACTTACTCGTATATGATACATGTATGAATAATAAACAACGCGACTATTATACTCGGTGTGTATACATTTTTTAAATTACGTTATAGCCCGAAAAAAAAGAAAGAAAGAAAATACTTGAGGAAAAAATAACACGAGTCATCGTTGCGTTGCTACTGCCGCGTGGATTATTTTAGTTAAGGATCAGAGAGAGAGAGAGGGAAAATAAAATTATGACGCGCAAAAACGTGTTTAAAAAAAAAAAAAAAAAAAAAAAGACGAGAGAAACAACACACGTGAGATCATGATATGTTGAGCACAAGGCTGTATGGTGAAGCAAATTTAGAGAATCGAGAGTTACAGCCTTGACCTGTAGCTGATGTCATTTCTTTCTCTTTTTTTCTCTCTCTCTCTGTGCTCGTTTATTCAAAAATTAAAAAAATAAATAAATAAAATAAAAAATAAAAATTCACTTTACAAACCCATGTCGTATTACACATTCACACAAGAGTGTTATTATACAATATTGGTGCTGCGTATTTAAGTCGCGCACGCGCGCAGACTTTTCTATATTCTCTTCTATACTTGCTTTCGTTCCTTAGCTTTGGTGATGTTGTTACTTATATGTCCCGATAAATATACACATGAGCATCATTGCCCCTCGTTTCCCTCCTATTGTAACTAGTGCAAATCTCGACTTAACCAACATATCCCACACCCGGCACTTTTTCTTTCTTTGCAACTATTTTAACCTCTCCTCTTTATTTTTATAATATCTGTGAAATTGCTTTTTTTTTGCTTTATTTATTAAACATGTACGTAATATACGCTGCGTGTGCCACACTACGAGGGAATAAATAGAACCGTAGGCGCAATATAATTGATCCTTCATCATCTGTAAAACATTCATTTCAATCGTCATTTTATATTACAGCCGACGATTAACACAATTGAAATTGCACTCGGTAACCATAGTTCTACCAAGCATAATTTTCTATACCTATTACTTTCCATCAGCTTCATCATTATTTCGTTTATGCGTTCACGTACGGACATCCTACTATTATTGTATCCATCATTATATTTATTATTATTATTTTTATTATACATGAGCACAATTGCATAGTTGCGCGTGTTTACGTGTACAAATATTTTATGAAAATGTAGCAATTGGAACGTCATATTATATAAATTACTTGCAAATAATACAGAACACGTACAAAAGACCTGCCCGACATCCGTATACCTACCAATGGTTATTCAGTCGTCTCGTCCTGTTTCTCCGCTTGTGTTAACCCCCACTCATTTACATGTGCACGTGGAAATCTAAGAAAAATCATGATAGCGAAGGGCACAGAATTTTGTCAAATGAGATTACGTGATATAACTTCGAAATGAAAAAAAATTTTAAAAAAAGTCTTGTAAATATACAATACGTTTGGTCTGGCTAATATTTGATGAAGATACGAAAAAAGTATGACGACTGAAAAAAATCGAGAATAATACTCGTAGTATGTTTTTCTCAAAGTGTTGAAAGACAAATTTCAGTTTGAACATTAGTGATGTTTGAAGTGTCAAGAAAGACGAAAATTTCGGACAGATAACGTTTATTGATGAAACCGTCAAGAATTTGTCGACGATACAATAAATGAATTTTGGATTTTAATGCCACTACTCCCTCTTCTTAGCGTAACCATCTATGTTTTTCTTTCAAAAAAAAAAAAAAAAAAAAAAAAAATTGGCGAGTCATTTGATGCGATGAACTAATCCAACTTGGGATCACACGACCGTATATGTATATATTATACTCACGAGACATCAACCGATTTGAGCAGCGTCACGCAAAAACCTTCATCGAACTTTTGATTTTCTCCACACAATTTTTTGGAGTTCCCGACGCACACACACAAAAACGTAATACATAACGTGTATCTATATACACGTATCTCCATACGTAGATGTACTCATATACAATAGACGTTCTTATAAAACCTCGTGCGAACAAAACAGCTGTCCACGATACGCAATGAATAATTTCCCGGAGATGTATACACGTATAATACATGAGTGTTGGCATCTACATGCGCTCAGCTATTCCGTGTGATTTCGTGCTTAGCTTACTTACGGTATATAAGTACACTTGCACACATGCGTTTGTACGTCATTCGTTGATTCGTGTCCATAAGACTATATATTATAACGTATACCGATACATAGGTTGCGCGTGTATCCTCGCCTCGATTGCACCACACGGGAAAATGCTCACAAGTATGTATTATTATATTATATACCTATGTGGTTTAATATGGGGTATTACACGAAAAATATAATTAAAGTAAAAAAAATTGAACGACCGCCATTCAGTGGTTACAATTTATGATAAATTTCGTTTTCTAAGTTGAGCATGAGAGGTCTAAATAAGCGGGGAACTTTTGGGCACATCTCGATTGATCGGTTCGTTCGGAAAACCCAAGTTGGATCCCATGGAATATCCAACGTAACAAAGTTTTCGTAAAACAGCTCATCAATAATGTAAGTTGCAATCGTGCGTGGCGTATCGGGTATACAAGTCATAGTTTTGCCGTATATATAATTATATTTGTTCCACGTATAGCGCAAACTCACGTAACACGTAGGTAACGCGAGCGTCTTCTTGGATGTTTTTATTTGAAACAACTGTGCCGGAGACGCGCTTCTGTGCTGACCCGTTGGGTTATTGTATATATGTATCGCGCGCAGGTGTATTTTGTTACCTAAAGCGTTCAAATTTTGTTTAGAACAAATTAATATCGAGGTACCAATTGTCCACTACTTGCTCTTTAATCTTATGATTTGTAAGTTATTGTACTTTGATTTGTTTAAACATCTCATGACGGTGTAATTGAATACCGTAAAAATTAACGATTGGATAATTATATAAGGAGTAAGTAGAAAAAGGAACGCGCGAGACCCACCGATTCTTCTTCTTATTTACCTGACTCTCGCTCCTCCAGTTCCTTGCCCGAGTATACACATGCATACACACATGTACATATATATATACATATTCAAAAGGACTTCCTTTCTGGCTTTCTGCGTCTCAATCATTGACGGTATTTTTCCACGCATCGATTCTCTTGCTATACGCACGTGTTAAACTGTACTGAGCAGTTCCTACGTTTCAGTAGCACATATTATAGGTACCAGCCGTTTATTAAATGCTTCAACCGAACAATCAAATACGGTCTTACATGTGTGTTGTATATATATATATATATATATATATATATATATATATATAATTTATACGTGTATCATTTGTAGACAAGTGCCCCACCTCAAGCTCCGAAAAGAGAAAAAAGCCCCGGCATTACTTCGCGAAAGCCATATACTTCCAAGCATCACCTGAGAATAAGTACGACTTCTGAGGAATGTGGCTCTCCCTCGTGTAACTTGGGGTTATACCTATACTACCGATTATAATTATGCCCTCTGCCCTTACATTTATTAACATTTTGTATACGCCTAAACCAAAAGATTGAAAGGTTCACTCGCAAATGTGCATAATATTATATATATGGTGTACATGTATACATCCTAACTGAGGTGTACGATATACTTGTATAACACATACGTGTGTGGGTATCGTCAAAGGACTCCTCTCGTCCTCTCCAAGAGAAAAGACGGAGAAGAAACTCGCTCTCGACCACTTACACGTACACGCGCGCTTAATGATCCTGTCGTCGACGCTTCTCAGACGTTCTTTCGCTCTCCTCCTCTGTATATATATATATATATCATTATATATATATATATATATATATATATATCATCCTCGAAAACCTACTTTTGATCTCCCCTTCTCGTCTACACAATATTATATAGTCAGACACGTCCCCGCTGATGTCGCTCTTCCGCTCCCCTCGTACTAAATATGTGGCGTTTATTTTTATTTTTCCTACCCCGCAAGAACAAAATTTTCCCTTTTTCCTTGATTTCTGTATAATGTACAACATTCAGCGGGATTGCTTAACTATATAATAAATACATGTACGACATTGATACGTGCTTGGTAACCAAAAGGAAGAAAAAAAAAACGACAAGGAGGGTAAGTATATAATAATTACAAATGTAAAGCCACACGGATCACTCATATACGCGTCCTTGATGTTTATTATCAGAGCCCGGCGGTCCTCTCTCTCTCTCTCTCTGAGTTCATTGCGCATTCGTCGTTTCTCTTTGCACATCTCTCTCTCTTTTTTTTTTTTTTTTTTTTTCATCCATTGATCTCGGGACATTATTTATTTCGCTGCCCTCCGGCGTCTCGGATTTTTTAATTGACTCTTGTTCACCCGAAGCCGATTGCGCAATCTCTCCGTACGATTTTTAATTCAGACTGGCGTACATTGGCACAACAAATTATCGTATTATCTTGTTTGCGTAAAATTAATCCCAAGCCCGCGCACCCGAAAAATAATATAAGTTTGTCTGTTTACGTCCGACAAACTTTATCAATCGCGATGATGTTTCTGTAAGCCGGAAGAATAATCCACCGGGGAGCGGCGAAACAACTTCTGAAATGATCCCGAGTGGGTCGATGATCGCGTAATTTCTCTTATCTCGTCACCCTTCCGCGTCCCAACCTCCCTCGACGAAGCGCGTATTTTACACGTCTGAAGAGCAGTTCATTCATTTCCGCGTACTGCCAGGGATGATTTTTCATTTTGCGCAGTACAAGTATTGAAAAAAAAAAAAAAAAAAAAAAAAAAAAAAAAAAAAATCGATCAGCTGGGAGGCTTCCCCGATACATCGGGTTATTTTTCTCCCCTTCCACGTCGATTTCACAACCCGAGTCGAGGAAGCGCTACATCCCATTGCCAAAGCCGTTAGCTGTACCTTGTAGATCTTGATACGGAGGAGTTATCCGAGTTCCGCTCGCGAGGAAGACTCTCAGAGGGCCCCCCTCCAAAGATCCCGACAGAAAAACCCGAGTCGAAGCGCGGAGAGGCGAATTAATCAAGACTTGAGCGATTTAATGCCACGCGAGGTTACTTTCGTTGCGGGATGTAAGTGTATTTTATACGCGGTGTTTAATTGAAACCGGATCGATGGCGGGACAATTACTGCGAGTGAAAGAAAGTGCTTTCGAGATAAAATGGTTGTACCTATATGCATCGGAAAAAAGGCTCCAGTTCCGAGTCCATACAATTGAGGGCGGTGGTGCCGTTTAATAGGAGAGGGGAGTTTTTTTTTTTTTTCCTTTCACAAGACCTCGAGACGCATCAAGCGTCAAAAGTTTGATTAAATCGTCGATTCTCTTTTGTGGAGTCTAATTGGGTCGCGCCGTATTGATTCTGGGGGCATATTTAATTATGTTGCCAGAGTTTTTTTAAATAATACGAAGCTGTTAGGTTTATTTTATTTATTTATTTTTTTTTTTTTTCAAAAGTAAATCGTTATTTTTATGAAAATAAGAGCAAGAGTCACTTATGAAACATACACGACCCAAGGAAAGATGCACCGGACATTTCGAGGAATGTCTTTATACCTTTATCCGGTATCGTACACCAAATAAATACAATTAAAAATGTTCAAGCTAAAATGTACACGAGCATTTAATTGAGCTGCTGGTATACAACTCGTTGCAGTATCAATTGACGCAATTAAACTGTAATTATTCTAATTCCTATATAATATTCGAGTATAAATATGCACTCAACTATTACACGCAGGAGAGCTTTTATCAAAAGCTCGAGTGAGCTTTGGCCGTAAAACTTTTGCAAGCACCATTATAATTTTCTCTCTGATGATGCCTCGTGTGCTCTTTTATTCATCCCATTTTTGTACATGATAAAGGTATGTATAGTCTCCCCCTTTCATTATATCTATTCTCGTATTATACGCAGTGCAGCGGGTGTACGTTTATCTCTGTCACTACACACTCTCTCTTTCTCTTTGCCCTCCGCAAACCAACTCTCGGCTCCCGACTGTACGCATACCTATGTATATATACAGACACAACACATTGTACTGTCTTGTTTGCGTCCGCCCGATGTGTACGCCTATATGGAAGTCTATAGGCACCTATTTTATTCCAACCGCGCGTTTTCCATCGGATCGAGGATCGCTGATTTAATTGAGCATTGAATGCATTGGAAAGTCACTTACCACTCGAGCACAAAGGGGATTAAATTCACGCGCCGTGTTTACATTATATTTGTATAAAAGGAAAAAGAAAGTGGGCAATCTCTGCTGTTGCTAAGGAGCCCATATTGCGATCGCGTTATCATTTATATATGTATGTATGTATATGAGCACTTACACGCGAGCCGGGCGGTCCATTGTACCAGCGAACAGATTTTTGTGACCGAAATAAAATATGATAGGGAAGAATAGAAAAAAAAAAAAAAAAAAACAGAGTATGTCAACATTTGGTCATTCCGTGGTATATGTTTAAAATGTACTTTTTTCTAATTTAAACGAAAAATGACTGTCACATTTTTTAATAGTCTACCAAACGAACTAAACTATTTTTTTTTGTCAAGGTACGGAAATCAGCGAGTAAAAAATTCTGTCCCGGTGTAAATTCATTGTCCCGTCGATCGAGTTGTAAATTGGGAATGAAACATGTTCACGATCTACGTTCGAAGGAATATGTTACAAAGGTCAAGCGTGTGTTGTTAACTGATGAATAATTTTTTTTTTTTTTTTTTTAATTAGTAAGTTTATACGACATTGATGAAATTCACGTTTTTCCTGCGATTAGATAATAATATAGATTCACTTGAAAGCTTGGTTCTCGATAAAAAAAATTGATGCATTCCATCATATGTTTTCATGACCACTTTGTTCAGCACGTGTGTTTTGACACTTAAACAATTTTATATCAAGTATCAATTGATCGAAGGATGTCTTACGAAATAACGATTTCAAGGTAATTTATCCTCGATGACAATATTTTTATAAGTATAAATTTTAATTTCCTAATAATATCCGAAATGAACAAACCAAGGGATAAATATCATTCAAATCAAACTCGAACAAAAATACTTTTTTTTTTAATCATTTAAAAAACAAATTACTTTGTAGCGCCATCAAAATCCAACTTTCGTGTTTTACGAAACACTGTTTTCGACAGTTTGCATTAAAATGCAACTGATAATGCCTAGACACGTTTAATAACAAAGATGTCCTAGGTACTCATGTATATAGTAAATTCTTATTATTTAATCGATCAAACACACGAACCATCACTTTACATCAAGGGTTTATCCTCCCCACTTACGTTACTCTATACTCACACGTGTTTGAATTCGTACACACAAGCCAGCCAACGGTTTTAATATATATATATACATAATAAACGAGTCTGTACGATTGTACAAACTTTCGCTCCGCGTCCAATGAAACAATCTCGTTATCTGTCGCCGACCATTTGAAATCCATTCGTTTAACTTTTAATAACCGCGGACAATAGGAACGCGGTAAAAATACAGATGTGTGTGAATAAATAAAAGTTGACCTACTTCCCGCGAACGAGGCGAGCATGTAAGATGTACCAAGTGCATATATAAATACACATTCGAGCTTTCCACGCTTGTTTTTACCGCATATATGCGATTATCGCGTCGCACACTTAAAGCCGGTGATGGATTATTTATAGCTCCACTTCCGCGTTAGTCGCGCACCAACCATAGTTAACATCACCGGCGCGTTCATAAACAATAAATTTTCGATCCCACCGTGAATAATGGAGTCGGCGTAAGTGTAACGCGGATAAGAGCCTTGCCGTGCACAAGATAAAGGTACAGTGTTCCGGAGCCAAGTTGCGTGGGTGGATGTCTCTTACAAATTTTATATATAGGTATGCCTCACATACGCAAGTGTGTATATATTATTTTATGATACATATATATTTAAACTTGGGTATACTTATATGCTCTCGTATAATATATATATAGTTACGTAATTTCAATGGCTTAGTCGGCGGTTAAATCATCATTATCATTGAGTTACCATCGAAATCATTTTATATAGGTACTATACCTGTATAATAACGAGTACAGCGACCGGCAACTCGAGCGGGTAATCGCATCGGACGGCCATAACCGGCTCCTCATACGTATAGGCATATATATCGGTAAACCTGTAAAGACTATACAGCCTACATTGTACCCACGAGCGATGCCGCGGATGAAACCGAGATGAAACGGTCGAGGCAGCCGTGGTGATGCCCAGGTACTTTTCGAGGGGAAGCAGCCGAGCGCGAATGCACTTTCTTGTATATGTATATGGCAAACTGATTTTGCGCTCCGGAGAGGAAAAGCGGTAAATGCACATCTCTGCGGCAGAGCGGATTCGGCGAGGATGAAAAGGAAGCGATTTTCTTGCCTTCTGAAATGCGTGTAGTGGATTTTCATGAAAAAGCATAAGTGCGCTGTACATAATTATCATACAGGTACTTTGGTGTTTCAATTTATATTTTGCGCGAGTTTTAATTAATACCCGATCGTCAAAGAAACGTGTATGGTCCAACCGTAATAATTATACAGTTTTCAGGGAAAATTCGAAAGTTAAATTAACCGTACGGTCACCGTATATTATGTTACATACGCGTGTATATATATATACGATATAGCTGCGATGTATCTATACATATAATATACTAGTGATGCATGTATTAGAGATTTTACGTAAAAGTACTTTCTTCGCTCGTTAATTTGCATTCGTCGGGGGAAAATGATAGGATTCGCTGTATAAAGGGATGAAAAGAGGCAAAGTTTCGAGGACAAAGCGAACTCTCGTGACATCAAACTTTTCGAGATGGAGGAGCCCAAGTTGCGTGTAGCTTTTTCTTTTTTTTTTTTTTTTTTTTTTCATCCATTGATCTCGGGACATTATTTATTTCGCTGCCCTCCGGCGTCTCGGATTTTTTAATTGACTCTTGTTCACCCGAAGCCGATTGCGCAATCTCTCCGTACGATTTTTNTTTTTTTTTTTTTTTTTTTTTTTTTTTTTTTTTTTTTTTGCTAACGAAACTTTATCTATGACGGGTGAGCTAGTGGAATATTTCTCGAAAGTAGTTCCGTTTTTTGTTTCGATTTCAATACCATCCGCGAAGGAATTACGTGCGATGTATATATATCTATATATTCTTAATGTCGCCTAACGTCGTCTAAAATCCAAGTGATCCACAAGCGATAAAAATCACGCCAATCCAACTTTCCGCGAAATAAAAGCCAATCAAAGTTGTAAATTTAAAACTTGTAATGGCAAAAGTCAATGCAACTGTTAACGATCCCCATTACGCGCCAAAGTCCACTAATGGCCGATAATGGTAAGTGTCGTTAAAAACTTTTCAAAGTGACTCGCTGCAATGTTATCGTCAACGAGATCGGAATATTAGGGTTTCAGAGACCCATTGCGGAGTGTAAAAAATCACTCCAACTTTCACTCTGCGCGCGCCGAAGATACACATTTGCAAAAATTAATGCCGATGAGTAACACATCGAATAATCCGCATCTCATTGCATAAGCTGGTGCATAAAACGTATACCGGAAGCAGGTCGATGAAGCACTGCAGCGCGAGGCGTCGTTAACAGTTCAACGTAATCTATAGGCGCGATGGAGTCATGCAAGGAGATGATAAACAAAAGTGCTCTCGATCGCAGAGGGGTGCTAATGAAGTTGAGGGAAAAAAAAAAAAAAAAAAAAGAAACTATAGTAATCGCACGGATAGTGGCTTTTGGAAGATTGA
This sequence comes from Copidosoma floridanum, assembly GCF_000648655.2. Next base: position 341,234 of record NW_019379479.1, read on the forward strand.
GGCCAAGACCATCGCTATGTACTAAGTAGGTGTTTTTTCTTCCTGTGCACTTATACCAATATACCGAGTAGAGAAATTGAGTGAGAGTAAAATAAAAAAAAAAAAATAAATAAAAAAATGACGTGCACGTGTATCAGTGCAAGGACACGCACGTCCATCTCCCAAACGAGACAGGTCACCTCGTGCGCGTGAATTCGCCACACGCCTTATATTATCCAATAGGTATAGGATTCGATGTAAAATCAATAAAGGTGTCCCGTACGTTTCCTCAAGCACGTATACGACTCGCTATAAAACAAATTCGCCAAGAAGAGGTAACGTGATTTCGATGCCGCACGCCGTATAATTATGTTACCAGTGGGTATATATATTTATATTTATACCTTTTAATGAAAATCACCGTGACTAGAGCGCTTGGTGGCAAGTACACAGGGCTCTGGAGTATTCCCCGTCGGTTGGTCCACTTGGTATAGGTACACCGTGCAATATTATTGGGTTTCGGTAATACCCTATATATACGCATTGCGTGGCCGAGAGCCGCCCCTCCGTCGGATGGCCAATTTCAATTTGCAAACACGAACGAACGGGAGAAATTGAGAGCAGCGCTTTGTTTGACGCAATTTCGCAGGGTGGTTTGTGCGCGCGAGGGACCACAGCGTGCCGAACTGTGCCTCTGATACTTATACGTGGGACAAAACTGGAAATGGCACTGCAGGTACCTCTGAACTCGTGAAAAACATTGGTTGGCTCGTTTGTTCGAACCAAGGGGCTGTCGGGGGAATTCGCGCGTCTCCCCCCTTTTCGAGAGTCGTGCTCGCAATTACTTTGGGGGTTTTTTTTTCACCGTTTTATCGAAAGAATGTTCATCAGCCCAAGAGCAACTGCTTTGAGGGCTTTGTACATTTTTTTTTTTTTTTAGTTCATCGCTAGAAGGAAAGTGCGAGAGGGTTCTCGGATACCTTTACGAAAAATGCGATGCAGCGTTATCGACCAACCACTGTCACGCATTATATACTTTTCGAATTGATCCATAAGGATGCTTACGCAGTCGAGCCAAACGGTGTTTTTTTCTTTTTTTTTCTTTCGTCTTTTAAGAATATACTTACAGTTAAAAAAAAAAGGTATGCATTTATCTCATAACAACGCTATCGTTCTTCCTGCTCCTGCTATCAGATTCAAGGAGCTGCACGCATAACGCAGCAAATTGAATCGAATTAAATTTTCAACGGCATACGGGTTGTTTTTTATTTTTTTTTCCTCTCGAAGGATAAAATAAAAGACCTACTACTACTATATACATATACATATACGGAGGTCGTTTGTTTGGTTGCTTTTATTTATTTTTTTTTTTTTCCACCTCAACCAACGACTTGACACAGTTTGTCGGTGTCGCGTGTGCGGTGCTTCGGCACATACGTAGCGCTCGTTCATTTTCAACGCGAATCCAATAAAGCACGGCATCAGGTTGGCCTATAATATAATACATACCCGCATGGAACGTATCCGTTATTGTGTCGTCCCGCCTATTTATACCGAAATTTCAATTAGAGTAGCTCTCGTATAGTATAATGTATAGGGCCATCGTTGCGAATAATTAAGATTTTATTAAATCATCAAAAAAATCCCGTCTCACTGGCATATACACACACGTATATACGTAAAATAATAATCGGACACGCGATCAAATGGCCCATTCCATTGTATTTAGCCAAGTTATTGCGTACATCGACAACATCAACCTCGTACACTGCACCCATACCTTATATTCTATATATTTCTCAAGACTCTTCTTATATTCCCCCTCGAGCGTACAACGTTCCATCGGATCTCTCCTGACGCGTGATAGCAGCTGCTATTGCGCACACGACATCGGAGGTAATACACAGGAGCATCAGGCAATTGTTGAAAGCACGCTACTGTCGTATATTGTCACCGCTAGCAGTGCCGCAATCCCCGAGAAATTCAACGATTTCTCAACACGATTTTGGGAAAGACGTTGGGGGGGGGGGGTCGATTAGCGATATAACAAAATAAGAGGACTCTGTCTCCCCCGTTAAGTAGGCGCAATTAGAGAAGTTGCACATATATATACATATGTGTATAATATATATCTGCTTCGCACCAGCCGCACAACTTTCCATTCCGGAGGGCCGATCGTGCGTTTGCACGATTATGGAAGCCACTGAGCAATTCGACGATTAAGTGCGCGGTGAAAAGTGTTGGTTATTTAATTGGGAATGAGAAGAAAAAAAAAAACAGGGGGAAAAATGAGATACGCGCAATGTCTCGGATTGCTCTATAACCCGTGCACGTGTGAAACTAAACACCTTGGAAAAATTCATCACTTTTATGTCCATGGTTGTATACTATCGTATATGTACGTGTATATTTCGGAAACGAGTTCGGAGTCATGGTTTTTCGGCAGTAAGCAGTGTGTAAGGTGAAACAAGGAGTCCCGAGAAAGTACTTATACCCACATGTATTCAGTGTAGCCGAAATCGAGAAACTCACAAAAAAAAAAAAAAAAAAAAAACACTACAACTGGACCATCGTGTATACTTGCGAGGGAGAGAAAAGGAGACGAAAAATCCGGTGGACGCAACCGATTATCCAACAATATTAAGTATATTCGTGCTCGGCAAATATCTCGGTGCAGTTATGTATATGTATGCACGCGTGCGTGCAATACCTTCGTGTACTCATGCGATCGAATCGATGATGCGGAGGAGGGAAGAGGGACCATATACACTACATGTATATATAACCAATCGCGCTCCTTTCTCTTTTTCCGCGGGCACGCATGTCAAGTACCTACTTGTACTGGGCAAAGTGCGAGTACTCGCAGGCGAGTTTAATAATCTGCTACGGCAGCCAAAATTACCAATATGTAATATATATATACAGCTGGACGCCTGCACTTTCACGCCCTTTTGGTTGGGTATGGTGCACCTGGACGACGTTGACGAGTGGGTTTGCACTTGGGGTGGGGGGCGTCGGTCAGTGTTACACCACATTTGGCTCCCTCTCGCTTTCGGCTCGATATCACTCTGCATGCACACTATATACTCTCGGGAGCAAGTGGGCACCGTTGCATGTACTTGGTGCACGCGCGCCGCGAGACACGTGTCCCGATCGCTCGACGGTCAAGTGTTTCGGATACACGCGCATATCGCGTCTTCGTTACTTTTTTCTTAATTTCTTCTATAGTTATTATATATATATTTTTTTTTACAAGGCCGGTTTCAGTGGGTGCATACACAGCAAGTGCCAGTGTAATATACTTGTCCTTCTTTCATACACCCTTTGGGTATATGGATTTACGATTGTTTTAAGGTTCAAATGTGGCCGCGTAGTCTACCATATAGTTGCTAGGTCAGTTGTTTTCTGATGGCATCATTGTCGTGCGCATCTATCAATTGAACGAAGTAAAGCAAAATAACGACTGCACTGTAAATCCAAGCGGCTTAACTCGAATATTTTGTTTTAAAACCATTGGTTTCATGATATACAATACCGTGGTCGTCGCGTCGTATTTCATTTCACGTTATATATTCTAAACGAAATACCAACTGTTAACTATACCACTATTGATGGGAAAACGTACATTGTACGCACAATTGCTTTTTCAACCGCGTAAACGAAAATCCTCGTGTGCATACACAGCTACACCGTTGTTGAAAAATACTCGCAAAGCTGAATAAAAGCTCTTTCGGTTATACCTTCCAATATACATTTACCTATATATAATTCTTTTTTTTTTTTTTTTGTTTGCTACATATACGTACACGCCGAAAACTGCAATGCACAGTAGCGGGTATACCATTAATGAACTTTATTAGCCATAAATTCAATCTGTCCGAGTGCAATTTACGATTCTGGTGAGACTGTCCGAAGCTCGTTACAATAATTGACGAGCTCTTGCAGGAGCTTTAATCCGAGCTTGGCTTCATCACCGGCACGTTTCAGAGTCCGGAAAGCGCCAGCGCCGATGGTCCGAGCTACCCGCAAGATTGTTCATTCACGCGTGCACGCATATAAGTAGGGACGTGGTGGAAAAAAAAGGGACATTTGTATAAGATGACGCAGGTAAGAGGAGGGGAAGCGAAGGCAGTGACGGCGTTGATCCTCGGCTGGCTGGCTCTGATGGTGGATCCCCGCGCTTCTTACGCGACAGCGGAAAACGCGAGCACCAACGAGGGTGAGTGTATGCGTAAATACATATATATATATACTCTCGGTTGGCCGCACAAGTTTATCTCCGTTTACCCCCCGCGTGCACATAATACTTATCTCGCTGTACGAAAATCATCCCGCGGATACATTATGTATTTTTAAAGCGCACGTTACGGCATACATCTTATATATATACTAGCGAAGCTACGATATTCACAGAGCTCCGAATTACTCGACGCTCGCGCGACGATAGAGGAGGGTTTGTGCTTTTGTCGATGACCGCGAGATCGAAACACGCATTATCGGGCTAATAATTCCGTACGCCGCAGCCAATGGAAGTCGTTAGCGAACGTAATGGTATGGTAATATATGTATAAAAACTTAGGTATCTCTGCATGGCTGTCCGAAAACGGTCATTAAGTACATGCACGTTACTTGTACATTTGGTATAAGCACATTATAGATTGAACGGCATTCGCAAGCTTGTTTTCTCTTATATACACAAACGAGCCAAAAAAAAAAAAAAAACGAGTCTTAATGCTCACGCACAAACAGCACGTATCATCATACAATATATATATATATACATCATGACATATGCGTATAGAGCGCCACTCCATTCATAAAACTCTCCGAATATATTATGTACATGTATGCATTTAACAGTGTGCACGGCACAAAATCGATAGGTGCAACCTCTCGCTCGGAGCTTGATATCTCCCCTCTCGCGCGAATATTGTTTTCTCCTCTCGTACTTATATCCTCTCTCTGAGCTGACTATTACGTGTATTTATATACAAACTCTGCACGTGCACACGGGTGCATATATATAATATACCAACAACTCACCCTTCCCCTATTTATTTCTCCTCTTTTTTTTTATTATCATTACACAGTGTACGGGAAGCCAAATATGGATAACATTATCTTTGTTACGTTGCACTTTTTTTCAATAATTTAATGTAGAGGCTGCCTGTATCGATAGTGACAGCATATAAAATATCGTGACTCACCGTGGTGGCGGTGGTTTACGTAAAAGGTCGACAGTTATTTAGATTTGTCGTTTCGGTGGCTCGGGAAGCAACTATTTTTGTACGTCAGTCGAGGGAAACGCGAGTATACTTGCCGGACACGTATATATATTTTTTACTTTTTCCTTTCCAAATAAAAGTGTCGCTACAATGATTATTTGTTTGCTCGTGCACGCTGCGACAGATACGAGAAATATGAGAATTCGGTTGATTCGATCGAAGAAGAACAAAGAAACGCTGATTCGAAATCAGTCACGTTTCATTTTGTGCCAAAACGATCGGGTGTTTAACCATATATATTACGCTCGTGCTAATAGTCTCGTTGTTTCCGAGACAATCATGTGGTTTACATAATAATACGGGGGTAACATGTCTCCCCGACAGCGTTTCGTCGGTGATGCTCAATTGACACAAAACGTATACATGGTATTGTAGGTATATACAATAATTATTTTTTACTCAATTAATAAAAGAAAAAAAAAAAAAAAAATTAAATTCATCGCTTCGATATTTATAAAAAGATTAAGTGAAACCTAAATCCATCCAAACAAAGTACGCAGGGCATATTATTAAAATGAAAGAAGAGGGAACCTCGTGTGCCTATACTCATGCATTTTTATATAATACGAGTTTCTTGCGACCATCGTCGCACAACCGAATTCCCAAATGAATTTCGTTCGGAATTTCCGAGCGCAAACAACGCTCCCATGTTACATATATACATATGCTTCTGGCAGAGGCAATATAAAAAAAAAAAAAAAAAAAAAAAAAAAAAAAAAAAAAAAAAAGGAAAAAAAAAAAAAAAAAAAAAGAAACTATAGTAATCGCACGGATAGTGGCTTTTGGAAGATTGAGGCCAAGACCATCGCTATGTACTAAGTAGGTGTTTTNAAAAAAAAAAATTGGAGAAAGACGGAGAGAAAAACCCGGAGGTTCCTCGCCGAATCATTAAAAACGCCCTGCATGTTCTCGCAACACGTATATGTATGTATATCCTTCGTATGTAAGAAAACGAGCCTTCCAAGCTCGATAAGTCAAGCGCGCTCGGTTACTCCATCACGTTCTCTCTCTCCCTTTTTTTTTTTTTTTTTCCTTTCCCGACCGATCGGCGTCGCGATAATACACGCGCAAAAAATAATCTGCACTCATTACCCACACGCGCAAACTCTACGCTGGTAGCGTTTCAATTTTTTGGATTCAGCTGCGTCGCGCTTAGTATATCTATACGCAAAATTATGCGTGCACTTGCAGAGGAATACTACATGCGAGATGTACAAGTCAAAGAGAGCTTGCACCGCCAACATGTATACAACATGTACATGTAAAACGAGCATCGAGCTCTATCTATGTTTAGTAGTGTGTGTGTGTGTGTGTGTGTGTATTTCGAGGAAGTCACCGGTGCTCGTGTCGACGGAGCTAGCGAGAGAGCTTGCGCGGGCGGCAGTGTAGTTTCGCAAGCTCTTTGGCGGAGAAAAATAGAAAAGAGCTTTAGCGTTGGAGAAATGTATGTGACCCTGTCACGATGGGAACTACGAGGTGGGTGCGGGTGAAAACGAGTGCCGGCTACAGCTGCCGGATCGATTGTACATAGTTGTACCGCGAGTGTAATTCCCCCTATCAATCATTCAAGACCAATTGAGCTTCTTCGTTGATTGGAATGTATTTATAGATAGGTCCGACGGAGTTGAACATGACCGTAAAAATAGTATATTTATTTCGATGAAAAAAAAAAAAATAAAAAATAAAAATAGCTTGTAAATTGATATTGCGCGCGTATTTTTTTAGAGCTTGCGTGCCGCTGGATTTTATAAAAACCGATGCCTCGGTTAGTCGAACACGTGGGTGTGATAATCGAGCGTTTATGACCACACAACGGAAAAAAAAGGTGTACCTATATATTGGTATTATGACTCGGTTCGTAAATGCTCGGGGAAGTATAAGGTCACGTGATAATTTATTATGGCCGAAAGGGAGGATACCGTATCGACGTCCTTCTCGCACTTGTAAATCATCACGTATAATATATCACATGTGGCACACGGCAATTTAAAGTTTAATCTGTGCAGCTCCATATTAAACGTGTCTTATTGCACAATTTAGATTCGCACAGTATGGGTACAAAAGGATCATTTTCAATTTCGTTTGTCATAGTTGCAACACGTGCTCCGTGGGTATAAAAAAATTAACAAAGATCGCCGCAAATATTATGTATTGTGTATACGACTTGAGAAACTTTTGACGTAATTATGCAACATATAAATATTGAGTCCAGTATGAAGATGGTGTAGCCATGGAAATGAGCGAGCAAACTTTCTTTTTTTTTTTTTTTTTCTACTCAAAGAAAATTTATTTATACATTCATACGGCAAGTCGAAAAAGTAGGTAAGTACCTAATGTTGTACTCGCATCTGTAATAGTTGACGGCTGGGACGAGAGTTGGCGCCGAGATTGCGGGTTTAATATACTATTTAGGGGACAGAGAGACGGAGCACAACGTGAAAGCCATTCGAGATGGATGGAACGATAGGAGGAAGAAGAAGATATATATATATACCTAAGCAGTACCTACTTAGGCAAAGAGAGAGTACAATATAAGGTATACAGAAGACTATATAATATATACAAGCGCGAGCGAACGAGACGGGGAGAAAAGAAAAGTGTATATATACATATATTTGTACGGACGTAGAGCAGGTATCGTATAGGATGGAAGAGGAGACCGGCCGGCCGTTGGCTTTCTGGCACTGATGGCCGCTGCAGGTTCTATCGTCTATAAATAAAAGCTGGGCAGGGTGGCATGAGGGAAGGGAGAGCAACAACGCGGGAGAGTGTTTGGCCATTTTTCACCGGTACACCTATATACCTCTATACCGATACGTACTTATGCTTGATTGTTTCGAACGTATAACCAACCTTTCCCCCGTATTTTTAGCTCTTGTGCATTTTCTCGTAAATTTCCTCTTTTCCGTGTACATATAGGTACTCCGTTAATATTCATATAAGCTCTCGAGCTTTTTTTCACTTTCGTTACGTAATCGTGTCATTATCAAGCCGGGTGTGTGTTCATTGCAACTGTCGCCGTGACACTGCAACGTATATAATATTATGTTATATACAGGCAGGCACAACTTTCTCGTCAAGTTGAGATTAACGGGTGCCGAAACAGGTTTCGCGCTCGTGCAGACTTTGTAGCTGTACCTGATGGGCGTTTTAAAATACAAAAGAAAAAAGTTTTTGTAGCAAATGATTATCTTTCCATGTGGACTGTAAAATACGAAGTAAAATCATAAGGGATAATATAATTGGTCGAGCCGGCGACGAGCACCTGTCACTGGAGCTCCCGCGCAACAACAGATATATGTGTTTATCGGAGCGGCTCTGACATAAGGAGATATTATATACAAGCGCAATCTAATGATGGAGGAAAAAAAAAAAAAAACAACAACAATAGCAGTCTATAGGTACTCTCGGTCTTCCTCGATCCCGTCTATTCTATATAATGTAAATTACACAATTCAATGAAACCGAGTGTCTCCCCGGGCGGTATATAGATTACCTATACGTGCATTGGCGCCACTTTGAATTTCATTGCCACTGACAGAGCACTCGCAGCCTCGAAAATCTCTCTGTCTGTAACAGTGCAACACCCACAGATATAACTTTGTGTATGTGCAACGACAAGAGACAAAAGGCGCCTCTCGAACACCTACGCAGCAGTCAGTGGCAGCCATTGTATATACATACTGACCGTCGGACCAAGAGGGCTCTCGCGAGTCTTCTCTTTTGATTTCGGAACTATCTCTGGCTCTCTTAAAACGGATTACCCCGAGGCACCTCTCGCGGTGTATGTAATATATTAGGGTGCTCAACGTAAACTTTCGCTGGTTTCCGCGACATATAGGTACACATATATACCGCCACTGCTGCTCATCCGCGGAGTTTGGCTTTGTTTGTTCGCAAAGGTATATAGGTGTACCAACACAATGGAAAAGCGACTGCATGGGCGGGTGTTTCCCTAAACCAGTGTGTAAAAGTACTTGCAGGTACTTTCCGCGAAAGCTTGTTTGCCGCGGCGTTGCGCTATTTTGTGTAAGCTATATATACTCGCGACAGGGGCTTTTTTTTTCCTTGCAACAACCAATAGTTACACTTTTGCGACATGACGTGGTCAAACGCCAAGTCATAGAAGTACTTTTGATACTACTTTTTTTTTTGTGACTCATACTCGAGGAGAGGGGGACAATAACCCAATACGAGTTTTAAGTACTGCACGTGGAGAAACAAAAAATTTTCTCCATGGCCGGTGTGGGTGTATTGGAGGCTTTACGTAACCGAGTCACGCACCGCCTGGAAATCGTGTGTACGCCATCCCTCATAGTGCCACGGCTATACGGGCATGTATGCACGTATATAGGCATGGAAGGACGTTTGTGTGTTACAGTGGCAAAGACGAAGAAACCATAGGAAAAAAAAAAAAAAAAAGTTGGGCCAAACAAGGAATAGAACGCCTCGACCCTTTGTCACTTACGTGCGAGGGGGAGAGAAAAAAACACGGTGGAGGTAAGTATATATACACACGAAACAGAAGGGAGAAAGAAAAGGCGTAGAATCACGACGAGACGGAAGAAAAAGCTAATAAGTGTATCTTGCTCTAGTACTCCTACACAGCTGTACGTAAGGTATCGATGGGTAGAACAAAAAAAAAAGACCTTCTTCGATTTCACGATGACGGAGACGACGTATATATACGTGTGCATGTACGGTATACGGATGAAGCGATTGTAAGTCAAGGGCTCGGAGCCATCGCGTAAGAAGCTCGAGTGGGCATGTAACTATGCACGGGTACGTACGAGCGATTCCACGAAAAATTATCAACTACTTACGTTCTTCTACTTTTTTACTTTTTCGCGATTTTGTAAATTTGGCTCTATGTCAATATGACTTTTTAAATAATAAATGACACGAGCTCCCAAATGATAATTGAGTCCAATGAAAAACGTATACGTATCGGCAGATCAAAAGTTTACAATTGGCCAAGTCAGTAAATCACCCGTACCCTCGCAGACCGGGACACTGTTTTTAAACTTAATTATAAACGAGACGGACTATTTTTATAGCATATTACGACTCAAGGGAAGAAAGTATTTACACGTACTTTTTTTTTTAATTTTTTAAATTTTTTTTTATACTCGTGCACACTGTTTTTGTTTTTAACGTAAAGTGTCTGAGGTAAAGCTGAATATTGGGTGTATAAAGACTCGTTCGAATGTCTATATACATATTACCACTGTTGCTGCGTGCACCGCATGTGCCAAGCCAACCAGAGTCAAGAACCTCCCCGAGAGGATGCGTCGACGTCATCTTTGTCACTTCGCGTTATCTTATATGTATGTATATGTATAGATGCGCACAAGAGCAGAGAGAGCCAACACTTTGGTCGCTCTCCAGCATCTGGCTGCTATAGTGGTATATGTGCGCCCGTGCGAAATGACTAGATATATACGTATATACCGCCATCACCTTGGATCTTGGGGTTTCGCAACTCGTAACCGAGAGTATGATTATACTTATGGTGATGGTTGGCCGCACGTATAAACGCCACTCATATATATATATCCATCTTGTATACCTATATACACACAGTAAGTACGTGTAGTCTCAACTCTTATCATTAAACTTGCAGTCGTGAACTCTTAGGTTCTTTGTGCGCGTTGCGCTTACCTATGCCTGTGGCATATACATACGCGCTAAGCTTACCCTATAAGCTACCTGCAGGTATGCGAGCTGGATGCGTAATAACGTAAAAGCAAGCGTTAGAATTTTAATCAATGTATACAAGCGAGTGCCGCAGCTCCTGGTATTTACGAACGATCATTCATTGAGAGACGGTCTTTCAATTAACGAAACTTTCTGGAGTGACGTTTTTTTTGCAAATTTCAAAATTCATCTGACGTCGCTTGGTTTGATCGTCAGTCCTCGTGCGCGCTGAAAATTCAAGGGAGAAGCCCATTTCCTTACTTCAGCACGCGCGCGTAATTCGTATAGTTTCGAAAAATCTGGGTTGCCTCCCTCCTCCGTCCAACAGTTTAACGGGACTTTACAGTCACGAGACGCAGTCTATTAGCAAACTTCTCGCGTGACACCCCAACCGACTAACTTTTAATCACAAAAGAGGATGTTTCAGCCGAGGAAGTTGCAGTCTGTCTTGGTAATTCATTTTAGTGCAAATGTTCTCCGAGTATACATTAATTTAACCAATTCGTTTTTATCGTTAAAGACGATAAAAAAATCTACAATGTCTAAATATGAGTATCCATATATGTTTCTTCGTGACATTAGGGTGTATTTTAGCTAATACTCTTTACGGAAACATTATATATATATATATATGTTAGGTCCGCCTTTACCAGGTTGTACCTATATAATCAATCTCCTTCGTCTTGTCCTTCGTCCAGAAATGCAAGGTTGCCGGAGTTGCCGCACACTAAACGAGAGTCCGTATTTAGAGTGGATATATGTATATAATGTACGTCTGCGCCAAGAACAGGATTAAAAGCCACGGTAATTAATGGCTGCGGCAAACCGAAGTTGAATCGGGAGCGCGTCGTTTTTGCTTTAACGACGCGAGTAGACTCGTAAAAGCTACTCTTGACGATGTGATGATGGTATACGTGTACGTCGCCCACCTTTACATATACACACATATATATATATTTGTATGGAGATCTACATACCAACGTTATCGGGCTTTCTCTCATAATTTTTTTTTTTTTTTTATTTTTCCTTCAATTTTTCAAAATATTGCACTTGACCATAGAACTGCATCTATAAATTCTTCGCACGCGGTATACGGTAGACGAATGTTGTAAGATAATTGTGCGGCATTCACTGGATTTCTTCAGTCCCGTTCATAATACTATACACTGTATGGACTGCAAAATGTTTGCAACCAAAGTTGAACGACACTGCAGGCTACATAAATTTTACATACCTACAATCGTAAAATGTACTTCTGGACACGGAAAGTAATAAAGCCTCGAGATTGTTGTGCACTACCATAACCATTTGTGGTCATAAAGTGACAAAGCCTTTATTTTCCCCTTCATTTTTGCACTATGTGCACATTCAACATCTTTGTACCCAACTCCGTTGGGAGGATTGTCACCACCGCTCGACAATTAGTCCAATCCTGTTTACGAAGCTCCGTAGATTCCATACATGTGTGGATTGTCGCGCGCGTCAAATCATGCAAATTAAACGGCGATGCGAAATCGTTAGCGTCGACGATATCCCATTACAGCGCCGATGCTCCCCACGGAATTCTAGCGCTGTTGCTGTATAATACACACGACAACCTTGGGGGGCTACGTTCCAGCTCAAAATCAATGCTATACACGCCTATATATGCACCGACCCCGCACACGTAATAACGTCCCCAGGGGTATGTATGTTACATTATGTACGTTGGTACAGCTGCCCCGCTAAGTTAACGAACTCGATATAGACCGCACATTGACATCAAGAGATGTATATATACATATACATATACCCACCGTATGTACACGAGCAGATTCGATCGTCGATCGAGTGCGAATACGGGGAGAGCTGGTTCGCTAAAAAGTACGTCAGTTAGTATCGGCAGAGAGTTGCGTAAGTCGAAGTGGGTACAATATATGGGGCTACTTAGACTGCACCAACTTTACGTGTATTTGTACGAGGAGATAATAATATTATCTCTTGATGGGCGATTGTGCGTGTGTATATGTACGCGAGAAAGAACATTTTTTTTTTTAAATGAAAGAGTTTTTACACGGTGGTATACTCGAGAAACCAACTTTTTTTTTCTGCTTCTTCTTCTTCTTCTTCATTGTGGGGGTCCGTCATCGGCTTTTAAAAATACCCGCGTTACTCGTGCCTTATATGTTGTTGGGTCTACATCATATTTATATCGGAGGATAAACGGTGTGTGCCGATTAGAATTTTTTTTTTGAAAGCCATTGAATAAAGGAAAAAAAAAAAAAATACATGCATTTGTTTTTTGGAACTAAATGTAAAAAGTTTCACGATTAATTCTCACGTTGCAGTGCTGCCGTACCTACTGGGCTCAAAGTCGGCGACAGGGAGCGCGTCGTCAACGGAGGTGGAGGACACGGGGAGGGTGATCGTTTGCCCGAACGATCCCCCGAACACCCTGTCGCGTCTTCTCGGCGTCATTTGCGAGAAGAGCTCCGACTGCCACTTCCTCGGGGCGGACCAGCGCTGCTGCAAGGGCGTTTGCAGGCGCGGCGTGGAGGCTCCCATCTACGAGCCGCCGCACGGAGGTGAGGAAGCTAAAACACGCCTATTTCGTCCCCCGCCCTTATCCAATATCGATATCGTTTCGACGAGGGGGAAAAAAAAAATTTGCGTTTTTTTTTTACAACTGATCGAACCAAAAGTATACACGTGACTTGGTAAGGGTTTCTATAAATATCGCTGACTACGGGTTTGATAATGAATTTTGTTTAATGAAGCTATAAATGCGAGGATGCGTGTTTGAGGATGTAGGCCATGAAATGCTGTGGGAGACGATAAGAGGGACGAAAGGGTTGAAACAACATAATATAGATACGAAACAGGTGAAAGGAGAAAAAGAGTTTAGAGCCTTATCTCGCGCCAACTCGTCGTCGAGGCTTTTATGTATGACCAAACCCATGGGTATGTATAAGCTGTTGTGGACATTTTGGACTCACGAGGGTGGGTTACTCATTGAAGCATTCTATGGGAAAAACGAAGATATTTCTGGACTAACGTTTTCTTGTGAGTGTGGGAATATTTAATGAGTCACAAAATATATCAAATCATATCAATATATCATATCGTGCGATTTCCAATGATTACGAAGATTTGCACGACACACTGTGATTTTCCATACGCGTAAGTAAGTAGTGCATAAAAACTTGCCACTTACAGCATCGCAAGTTTTTTTTCATACTATGAATATTTATCCATCTTTACTGCGCTTGGATATCATTATTGTATTAACGATTTGGATGCACGTACTCTATTACTTAGGAATACATATGTATAGGTATATCATCTACATATTATGATCGTGTTGCATCATTTACTCAATAAATGTTTGCTTATACAGAGGTGCCCCGTACCTCTGAGAGTCTGATTCGAGTATATAGGTGTCAACTCGAAAACGAACTACTTACTGTTTTTTAACCGCCCAACGCCTTTTTCTTGCCCCACAGCAAGTCATGTTTTCGATCGACCCTAAGTAGACGTACACTCATACGTACAAACGCAATGATTTAAAATTTTTCCATTTATATATGTATATTGACCGCGTGGAAAAAAAGTAATCGCTCGTGCCACACAAGCGGATAGGAAAACGTACAAGACAACCATTTGGACACGCGACTCTAAAAAGTATTGTATGGTATATGATATATATATGTACTGTACTCGTCATTTACGAAGAGTAAATCTCGCTCGGTATAAGGCAATCGTATATAAAACGGGTGAAGGGGAGCGGGAGGAGGAGATAATAATCCAGCCAGCCTCAAACCCACGCGAACCGATGGCCCCCGCGTTAATTAATTGATTATTCCACGGACGCTCCTACACCATATGCGTATTAAGTAGTATGTGGGCAAGTACTGCACATTATATTATCTTGCAGATGAAATAAAAACTGGTACGAATAGGATTGTCGCGTTACTTTGGTATAATTTCGATACGGAGCAACGCTAACGGACACTTTCGACTTTGGCTCTCAGTGGGCCCTGTGTTATTTTACCCGTAAAAAAAAGGGGGAGGAGGGGTTATTAATTGTACAGGTATACATGTACACGCGTACACTTACATAGCAAGGGAGCTCTCGAGGCGCGTTATCGATCATATCGCTGCCCGCTGTGAACTCGTGCTCGTGCATATATAATACACGAGGGCAGCCACTTGCCGTGTAAATATATAATAGCTTAGGTAAAAAAACTCCTCTATCCTTCCTTTTTTTTTCTCCTCCCTCGTTTTTTGGCACGAAAGCCACAGTTTCGTCCACTGCTATCTCCCCTCCTTGATGTTTTACAATTGAGACGGGCGAACCCGGGCGTTTATCCTGCTTCTCGAGCCGAGTTTTATACGTAATGGGCACTCGAGAGACGATCGCTCCAGATAAGTATATGTCATCGGTCTGTCGAGCTCTTATAGAAAGACGCTCGACACACATATCTGATGCAGTCAAGTACATAATATTGTGATGCATGGCAATTCTTTGCGGTTGACATTTTTTTTTTTTTTTTTATTTCGCTTTATTACTTACAATATGAGCGCGTGTTTGTCGTGGCTCACATGTGTATAGGTATAACATCTCTGGCTGATAAATCTTATCTGTTCGGTCTGTGTGTGTTTATTTCTCGTTGAGAATGAGCGAGAGTTACTCCCTCTCTCGTGTA
Organism: Copidosoma floridanum; assembly: GCF_000648655.2. The sequence goes on from NW_019379479.1 coordinate 356,880, forward strand.
AAGTATACTTATCGGAGAGATTCACGTTTTCACCGGCATCGTTGAGTTGGGAACAACGGCCCCAACAGCCATACCAGAGTGCTCCCTCCTTTTTCTCATTTATTTTTTAAATATCACGTGAATCTTTTCCTTTTTTTCTTTATTCATACGTGTTTTTTTCGTTAACATCAAATATATATTTCGCAGGCATAAATATATAATTGCTCAATGTAAGTGCGAAGCACATAAGAAAGCGAAACTACCACTATGATTTCTTTATTCTTTTCTCCCATTGTGTACAATATCGGCATAGCCAGCGCGACTTGTATATATATATATATATATATATATATATACATATACATGTGCCACACGCGCTCGTTCGAACGATTTAACCTCCCTTTTGCTCTTCGAAAACATCTTTTATTGAGCGAATCACGTGTTATAGGTATACCCACTGTGTTGGAAAAATTGCCACTGAAGGATAAATATAATTATGCAAAGACCCCGATAGTTGCATGTAATATATTTATGCATATTGCGCGTGTATGTTAATAAGTGCATAACACCTACGCTCGCCTTGGAAATTGAGAATCAGTCCTTCTCACTTGCGGAATCAAATTAAGGTCTGATGTACACTGTACAAGTCATCTTAAGTGACATCGATGCGAAATGAGAGATACTGGAACCATACAGAGATTACATGAACGAGAAGCCAACAACCATTCCGACCTTATTCGAGTAATTTTACCAACATGGTTATCATATAAATATACAATCTCCATTTACCTAAAACGACGTAGAATTGCTATTGAAGCACAAAGATCTTGCGAAAGCTGATTTATATAAAGAAAAATTACGAATGTTAATATATATATATATACACACTTTTAAGTAACATCTCCAAGCCCCTGATACACCTATACTAAAAGACTTGGGTTGGAGCGATAAAGAAAAGAAAAGGAAAAACTCGGAATGAAACAATGATCGCTTATCTGCATCGATTGTATAGATGCATATAGATGGATAGTGTGTCCCATATATATTGTGTGAGTGCAAAGGAGACAAGTATATTTTACAATTTAAACGAAACGCAATCGTAAATACGATACGAAACTTTTTTTTTGTTGATCGAGAAAATTGCATTTGCGCGTAATAGCAGTATGTAAGTTTATTGTATCCCGATTGAGTATATAAGAGAAAAACCACTTTTGTCGATAAATCGCTAGAGAAATGACGATTTGGGGAAGCAAGCAAGATAGGCATATATACGTGTATATAAAATATACTATAACAACACATAATGTGCTATATACTTGCAAAAACTTTCCAGCCGTGCGGTGCGTGACCGCATGATAAAGATATCGACCGTTGAGTTCCGAATGAAATTAACATGATTTAACGCTGCTCTATAATTACATATACACGTCAATTTACAAATACGCTCTATTGTGTTTTATATACGTATTATGTATGTATGTATGTTGGCGCGCGCGATGGCCTTCACGGCGTTTACGACCTACTATTGCGTTATGTGCCATCCAAAAGTCCGAAAAATATGGACAAAATTGCAATGATCATTTTTATTGTAAGCCAACTGTGAAATTTGGGGTGTCCAATGGAGTCGATATCGGAGATACAATGGGCGCATCTGGGGCACGAAAAGATCCTGCACGAGCGGCTTCTTCCTTTGTCTCGGGAAACCGGTGTATACCCACAACTCCCCCCTGCCCGATACACCTATACAGATGTGGTAGTACACACAGCTCTATGTATTCTAAATCCACGGGCGCGCGCAAATACGGACAAAGACGTGCACGCGGGTTCTCTTGCATGCGCTTGCCGTGGAAATATGGGTGTACTTACCTATCGATCGAAGACTCGCGAGAGCTGTGCCTGCACTGCCTCGACTCAACACCTATAGCACTCACCTCTAAATCTTTCCTCATCGCGGAACGTGTACTTGATGTGTGATTGCTCCGATGCGCCAAGTGTCACTTAATCATAAGCAGCTTGATTTGCTGCTCATACTGTTCAAAAGTACATGATAAGGACAATAGCTTTCCCGATTGTGAGTTGATCAGGTGATGTTACAGCGATGACATCCGTAATTGTATGGTTAATTTTGAGCTCACGAAAGTAGGTTAAACTATATATGACTTGGCTCTAAAACAACAGCGATAAGGAAATACCCGTTTTAAACTTATTGTTTTGCTCGTGTAGTTTTTTTTTTTTTTTTTTTTTTTTCCCAAGTGCTTTGCACATTCTTTACTCGCTCGAATTTTTCAATAAACCAGCGTGTTCAATTGAAATTACCCAGTGTTTTGTATTAGTTTGGGAAACCGTCAAGTATAGATGGCTCGATGAATTTTTACAAAGCCATAGAATTATTGTGTAGTAGGGATACAGTTTGAAAAGAGCAGATGAATAAAGTAAAATAATCATATGCTAAAGCGATCACTGTCAATGGCACACTTATACCTACTTATCTACCTATGCCCTGGAAACGCGCTTATTATTCACTCGCATTATGGTATATATACCTACTCGTGGTAGAGGCAATCCGCTTCATATGTTTATACTAAATACATCATACATATATACCTTATATACGTACAGTGTTGCTGAAAAGTATAGTAGTTTTCTAGCGCTCGTTAGATAACGTGACAAACTGTGTCTTGGTACTTTTATTTATCACGTACACCTACTTTTCGCGATTGACTATAGTGTCAAGGTAAAATTATAGCAATATATATTATGTATGTACCAAAAGGATCAGAGCGCTGTACCGAAAGCGAGAATAGCTATGTGGTAATAAAATTCAGTTTTACTCTCTCTCGAATCTTGTTCGCATCATTTGTTTTTTTTTTTTTTTTTCTTCCGGAGGGATACTTACTTACAGGGGGAATCTCACCTCAGAATAGCTCCGAAGAAGCGAAGCATGGTATATTATACCCAGCTGCTGCTGCTGCAACGGTTCTGCTCTTTCTCTCCTTTCTCTTTTTTGTCGTAGGTATATATATCTTAGGAGAAAGACTACGACCTTAGGATCCGATTGTAAGCATTTCCTGTTGGTTTTCAAAGGACGCCTATACACGTACATTATATACATATATATATATATATATATTTGTGCACTTTTACTGATCTGCCACGTTTATTACGCAAGCATACAGTACATCAGGCGTACTTGCACAGTAATGTAACACCAAAGTTGTGTTTGACTCTGTAATACGCGAATAAATTATGGTTCCTTGACACTGCCACGGTGAAAAGAGAGAAAAGGTGTGCATCTTCCATGTACTTAGCTGCCACCTTCCTTCCGTACGAGAACAAATTTTTCTTCCCTTCCAATTTTTTGGTCTCGTAGCTTTGGAACTTTAAATTACAAGCACGGTGGAGCTCTTAGCCGTGCAATTAGCGTTGATTTTCTTTTGTAGATCTCGATTGGTACAAGAGTACTTACCAACAATTTCTTCGACTCGGTGATCCTTTCACGTGCGTGCAAATACCATCCAAACAACGAGAACTTGAAAAAAAAAAAAAAAAAAGTTACTTTTAGTGATCACCACTAATCTTATACTCTGACCATCAAAATCCCTTTTGTTTGATCTACAGCTTTTTTCTTCTCCCTATTAGTCTTGATGTATCTCCTGATGCATTGTTTTTTTTTCCCCCCAAAATGGCCAAACGTTCTCCTCTCAACACTACTCACCGGTAAATCTCTGTCGCGTCTATACGTACAGATACCCTCGGCTTTCTTTACTTCAAACTTGGCTGGCAATTGCGTATATATACACCCATATAAATCCGCATCTCTTGGCTCCTCGCGCCTCCCCCCCGATGGCCCGGCACTCCGGTTTTCTTTGTCCAGAACTCGCCATTCACGTGTAGGTAGACTACGTTATAGGTATATGCACACAGCAAGCGCGCCTTCCAGTTCCCTATCTGGTTCCCTCTCCCAGCTCCGATGTGTGCTGTTGCTGGCTGGGCCATCTCTGCACTTGGGCTGGCAAAATATATATTATATCGCCGACTCTCGGCGTTCTCTCTTACCCCTCGTTGCAACCACGCCGTACATATATATACCTATCTTACAATATATATATTGTGCACAAGTACGTACCAAACATATATACATTCGTCTTACCGTCTCTCTCTCTCCCTTTTCTTCGCTTAAATGACCAGTGCACACGCGCACTTAAAAGTCCCTCTATATCAGCTGTCGTTTGAAAAAACGGCCTGTACGTGTGTTGCATCACGTATTTTATGCATATATACGCACCTATACTTTATCCACTCGCTCCTTTATAATATATATACGCAGTTTCTGAGCTCGAGGGGCTATGCATCTTGCATATATTTACGAGAACAAACCTATTACGCGGCCTACGTTTGTGATGGGCAAGTTTACGCGTCGCGAACGAAGAGACGAACAGAAGATTGATTTTCAACAGCCATACCCTCGAAATTGCAAATTTCAATACTTACTCGTTGATGCATACGCGTGAAACATTGTAGCAAATAATTAAATTGGTGTTTCATATAATAACCATGTCTTTACAATATACCTCGGCCTGTTGTGTAATATAGTAATTTATTATTTAAGCAAATCTTTTTGTCACAAGGACAGTATAACATTGGGATGGAAAATAGCTTGAGCCGACAGTGTTGCAAATTAAAATCGTGTTTGATGAAATCGAGGGGAAAAAATTACTCAAGTTTAATTATGTGAAAGGCAAAAATTGCTAGGCATCATTGAATAAAATTTTTTTCGCTCACATCTGCCATTTAAAAATCGTTTATATTTATATTACTTTTTTTAATTTAGTTGAAAGTTTTAAGAGGCAAAGTTTATAGATACATCGATGTTAAAATACTTTGATTAAAAACAGTGCTCGTTACAGTTCTTGTCAACTTGTCACCTTAATTATTTTCAAGGAGTGAAGTACTCGTAATTGGTTACTTCAACATTTATAAAGCCGAGATACATTTCGTTGCTGAAATTGCGCTACTAAGTAGTATAGATTTGCTAAATTTTTGTGAAGCAAAGTTTATAGTAATAAACTACTTTTTCAATATTTTTAATTAAAATTTTACCATCCAAAATAAATTTAACTTTTACAAAATAATTATTCTATCGTTCAAGTGTTTGCACGTTCATCAAAAGTGTTTACTGTAGCTTGATGTCAAAGAGCCGTAATTACTATGGACGCGCAATTTGTATACACAAGGCTTTGTAACGTTTATGATGGCAGTCGCACAGACAGTACAATTATAATTAAATTTCCTCAGAGGCGGAGCACCGAATAAAAAAGTGGGTTTAAATAAATTACAGTTCCACGAAGAATGAAAATTTCAAAAGAGCTTATTTTGCACTGTTTAAAAAATTAATCAACTCTAAAAATTAACATACTGAAAAATATGGAGCTCACTGTGTTTTACAAACAAATAAATAAATTTAAAATCTCAAATGATAGAGCATGACTTTATAAGATCCTCCGTAAAAAAAAAAAACTACACAGATTGAAATGTAAGTAAATAAATGAACGAATGAAATGGTTTGCACTTAAGTCCACATTTAATACCACATCCAGTAGTTTTCCTCTTTACGATCGACTCAACATCTCTAGCGACCCTCAACACAACCGCGTGTAATGAACTAATATTATTCCATAACTTGTACACTTATATACACACATGCCGCGAAATTAAAAGTAAAAGCGATCTCGCGTGCAACGTCCGGTGGGTGATGGTTGCGCTTCCTCCGTTGATTTCATATCGAGAGCTAATCGTGCACTTTGTGAGAGGTTGTCCAATCAGACGTTTCGAATATGATGGAGAAAAAGGGCTCGCTAAAGGCGCTCCTCTTCGTTTATTACTCTGACCCCGACTTTCTTCCCGCCGGCGTATCTTTGCTGCTCGATCGATCAATTTTTATTTTTGAAACGTATTTTTAATAGCAGAGTATCGGAAAAAGCGCTGAACAATTTTTCCTTCCTCAACATGCAATTAATTTTTTTTTTTTTTAATGTATATAAAATTCAATATTCATTGGGTATTTTTTCAAATAGCGCTTAAATGGAAATGCGTACTTTTACAGCAAGCAATCCCATCGTAAGATGAAAACGTATAAAAATAACTTTCGAATCAAATTTCCGAGATATCGACAAGCTGCGATTTTTATTCCGTAGGAAAAAATGTGTTATCTGGCTTTTGCTATGCGAAACGTCAAAAAAAATGTAATCCAGCGAATAACCATCAATTGGATCCATACATTTTCAATATTTGTAGAGAGAGAACAAAAACAAACTTTTATTTTGTACAGTTGGTATAACCGTTTGAGCACAATATGTAATATTTTTTAGAGACGTACAATATTCGCGAGCAACCCAGTTTTGGCGAATATGGAAAATCCCTCTTTGCAGTCGGCGATTTCCTGGAATATCGCTCCAGTTACATTCATTTACGAATACCCGATACCTATGAATACCAAGTTTATTGTTCACTAAAAAAAAACCATATAAACTGTATATATTTGATTGAAAAAAAAAAAAAAGTACGTGCTCAATTTAAAAAAAGTTCAGATGTTTGATACACTCATCAGTTCGAAAGGAAACCGGAACAGCTTTATTATCCCTCCCACGCGCCCCACCTTCCATACACCAATCCTCCATAGCTGGTAATCAGCAACTTTCAAATGCAATTTCTTTTCCTCCGACCAATGCAACCGCTCTTTTTTTTTCCTTCGCAGCACACGCGCACCCACAAACTAACGAACAAAGTTCTTCCTTAGGCAATTCTTTTTTCTTCTTCTTTCCCGCGCGCGTACAGCAACGATTTTCACGAATGGAGAACAATAAAAATCGCAGCGATTTCGCAAAACTGAGCGCCCGTGCACACGTGCGCCCCGCTATCCCGTAGAGGCCATTTTTCGCGCTCGAGAGCGAATCGCTGCCACGGAGCCTGTACAACATGAGCGTTGGCGGAGCGAAATAAAAATTGGCGAAGAGGAGCTGGTAGGATGACCTCGACGCTGGGGAGCTCGTGTATACGAAGAGGAGTGCCTCCTGGCGTTTATTCCCGTTTATCCTCTGTCCGAGCTAATTGTAAGCCCCTGACTTAAAGATTGGACTGCGCAGCAGCACATTTCGTGCGCACATAAGAACTGGTTTGGCGAACTTTTGCGATGTGTGTATAATAGGTAGCGGTTTCGGTCTAACAATAACGCAAGGGAGCGCGCCATAGGTGGGATCATAAAGGTAGTATATATAATATATATCTGTAGCTGGTGAGTGCGGCTAGATAGGAAATATATAGCGTGTTACATATGCATGGATATTCACGCACGAGCATAAACAATAGTTGCGGGATATTTCTCGTTGTGTGAGATATTATTATAAAAACTTCCGTGATATTAACAATCCCCTCTTGAAAGAAGCACTCGTGTGATTATCGAGTACTATACATGTATATTTGTTCTCCGGTGAAATTCAGCGACTATATGGTTTGGTGGATGTACATACCCGTATTTCGTAGTGCAAAAAAGTACCTAATAGCCGAAAGGCAATCATTGAGCATGTGCACCAAACTGGCGCCCTTCCCCACTGGCCCCCACTGCGAAAATAAATAAAAAAGAGTCACAAGAGAAGCTCGGCAAATGGTTGGTGGTCGAACAAAGGGACACCGAGTGTAGGTACACCCAGGCAAAATCGGCGATCTGCAGCAGCAAATATCAACTCGCGAGTCGTTTTCCAAGGGGGAACGGGAATCCGGTGCTGTCACATATGTGGCTCGCTTTCCAAGATATATTTATGTATGTATGTACAGCTATATAAGAGAGTAGTTTCGTGCATGTAACATATATAATATACTTACCCGCAGTGGCAGTAGCAGCGCTTGTTTTCTAGGTCTCGGCACCTCGGCGGTAGCTGACGTGTATGGCATAGAGTAGCGAGTAGAGAAAAATAGAGAGAGAGAGAGGAAATCGTGTCAGAGAGAACCAACTCTCTCCGTCTTTGTCGTCTCTCTCATGCACACACGTATACATTGAGCTATATATATTGCATGCTAGTCGCGCTGGCATAGTATATCTCTGGCTGCAGAGGAGGACGCAAACTCTCTTAGCTTGAGGCTTCTCTCTTGTCTTTCATCATATATATACTTACTTACACTCTCCAACTGTAGCACACGCTCGTATAGGTACATGGCTCATTTCACGAAAAAGAACGGAATTCAACAACGATTAACACAAGAAATGCCATTTTACGCGCTTCGCCTGTACACCCTTTGGCCGATATACGTACCAATATTCAAGTACAGGGTCTCGTAATTCGGGAGGGGGTCTTAAAACTCGCCAATATCGCCGTCCGCGTAGCATCTGTAACGAGGAGCCGTTACTTGTACTTTTTTTCGCACGCAAACTTTCCACTCGTTGCACGCGTGGACTCGGAAACTTCATAGTGCACAACGTTATGTAGGTGAAGTCTGTTCGTACTCCGTTCACACCGTAAAACTACACGAATAAGATTGGTTTTTTTTTTTTTTTCCTCACAATAAAACTTAAAAAATACTGATATCCTGCTACGTACGATAATGAAATTTTTGTTTTTTTTTTTTTTTTTATAATGTATCTGCGCGTAGGTATCGCACGTGAGTTGCCGGTCGGATTTTGATGAAACTTTTGGCGTCAATTCTAGGTCAACGTGGATGCTTTTTTTTTTCATTTATTTTCATCCCCTGCCAGCGCTTCGTCTGAATTCCGCGTGAACAGACTCGCAAGCCCCGCTACGGTAAAATATAAATGTACACACAAGTTATGTATCAGAACGCGGGGCATGAAAAATGTTCATACCTCCAACAAGTACAAAATATATATGTGCTATATACGGGTGTACCCGCGTAAAAGTGTGCGCGGGAGCGAGCGATGCGCGGTTAATGAATAAGGGACGAGCGGAAAATTTCGTTTGGCGCACTTATCCAGCCAACGGTAGGTTAATAAATGTCCAGCAAAAAGTTTCCGGCTTTACGCTTATATTTGTAATACACGGAGCTATGTACATTGTACAGAGGAAATGAAGGGACATTTAAGGGGCGAAATGCACAAGAAACCGCATTAACTTTAACCCGTTTGTACAGTGCTCTCTATACCTATGTATATGTACATTACGCGCAAGTGCAGGTACAAGGGAGTTTTCGTTTTAATCTTCCGGAATGTAATCCGAACCGTATACTCTAATTTCCCGCGCCACGGAGCTACGATTATTCTCTCCGCTTTTAATTTCAAAGCAGTACAACCGAGTCCTTGTTATTACAGCTCCATGTGTATAATATATGTATACACCCACATTATCGATATTTAAGGTATAGGTAGGGGTTCATTATAAGTACTTGCGAGCGATTTGTTATCATAATGGAGCTAAAAGATTGAATTGATGTTTACGTGCTAACTGGATCGGTGCCCTTTTTAACCTACTTCCCTATATATATATATATATATATATATACACACTTTTAAGTAACATCTCCAAGCCCCTGATACACCTATACTAAAAGACTTGGGTTGGAGCGATAAAGAAAAGAAAAGGAAAAACTCGGAATGAAACAATGATCGCTTATCTGCATCGATTGTATAGATGCATATAGATGGNCTAAACATTCTAGCAGGAATATATATATACATATAAATGTATAGCCCTCTTGCACTTTCTCCCTCTCAAGCAAATTAATATCCTCGCCCCTGCTTACCAGAAAAACACTCTTGAACCAGTAAACGAGAAAAACCTCCGCTAAGCTCTTTTTTTCCCCCTAAAACAGCTTTAATTTGCAAATGCATGAAAAAACGAACGAATCTAAATGTGTGTCTGTGTAGTCGGCGCCTACAATATATGTATTGGTTCTGAAAAATCTATGGCCGCACGTTAAGATATAAAGAATCACTTTTATCACCGGCTCCTATACACGTAGGTATACATACCTTTTCGCGCAAATCCAAGAGACGCTCGCGCGACGCGGAGATAGAAAGTGCCCGACGCGCGATCCGATCATCTTTCCTCGTTACTTTGTACCGTACACTAATAGCATATACGCTGCTTCTTTCCGTGTTTGTGTATGTACGTTGGTACCATTTGTGTGCGCGTACATGGGGAACTGCAGGAGAAAGAGTTTGGGAGAGAGAGAGGCTGAAGAAGCGAAATTTTGTTCGCATCAGCGAGAGGTAAACGTGCTTTATTCGCCTGCGTGCACGGATTCGTTTCGTGCGATTGGGATAAGATTTTTTTTTTTTCATTCATTTCAAACTACAAGTGTTACACAGATTTCGGATCATCGGCCTAATTTCATCATTCCCAAGTACTTATGTTTCCTTTGTTATTCGCTGCGAGCCAATTGACAGGTAAAAAACCAAGCAAAAGGTTACAATAAAGCGGCGGACTGAAAATTTCCCCTAGACATGTCGAGTGAAAAATGGAAAATTGGTCTCTCTACGGAGCTCCTCTGGAATCAAGATTACGCGAACATTTTGCCAACTCATCTCGCAGAGGAGGCTTTTTCGAGTTTCGCCGGTGTAACGAAGAACTAAATATCCATACGCTTCATTCAAATGAAACACAAAATAGATTATACGAAGAGCCGTTTATGTGTATCAATTGAAACTCGAAATCCATTAGCAATGCCATTACGTTGATACACGAATGAATAAATAATTCGTAAAACTCACTGATCGAGGATGTTGGTACCTTTACTTAATACTATTTGCGGGACATCTGCACTGTTAGTTAATTTATTGATACGAATAACCAAAGAGCAAACGTGTATCGATTGTCAAAGTTTCCAAGTTGGAACAAAAAAAAGGTCACACCGTGAAAACTCGATACACAATATGCGCGCTTTTGAGTGGAAAGTTTCGCGGTGCAGAGCAGCTTTCGAAAGGAAACCCACTCCCTCTTTCGAGGCATCGCGCGCGATCATTTTTCTCAATTTAATGTTCAGCAGCGCCGCGCGAAAAAGAGCTAACGAGGAATGAGAGAGAAAAATGTCACGGGGTATTGGTACACGTATAAAAATACCTATACACATCACTCTCGGACCATCTCTGCATGGCACTCTCGGTGCAAAACTTTCCTCGGCACGTATACACGTACACACACTCGGAGAACAAGCCAGTAGAGTGAGAGTTTGGACGGTGACTCGGGGACGATTTTGAGCCTCGTTGAAAAGCCATTTACACAGTTGCCTCGATTTGCGCGTACACCCAAAGTTGTACCAACACTAAGCAGCAGCAGTTCTGGGTAATGGTAGTTTCAATTCGATTACCTAGCCGAGATGCTTAATGAGGCACCCGCACCTACATACATATTCTTTTCCTTCTAATGCACCTACAACGTACGAACGTCCCACCTTTCCTTTTCCGCAACTTATTTTCCATAAAATTCACTCGCCATCCGTTCGTTAGTGGCACTTTCCTTTTTTTTATTTTTTTTTTACAAGCTTCACTTGCAGCCTGCATCAGCTGTAACAAGTTATTGAACAAAATCAGCTTCACTGCATCCCGAGCGCGTCTCTATGTACACGTGCTGGGTACGTGTGCGGGTGTATATACATATATACGCGGAAGAAATTAATACCTCGTCGTGCACCGTGTCGCGGAGGGAAAATTATTTTTAATGAAACTCTGCTGACCGAGTTTCGATATACGCGACGCGTATACACATATAGCGATGATGATCAAAGAGGGGAAGCTGCGATGCTGTTTGCGTGTACCTAAGCGCCCGGCTCAGCTCTCTGAATGTGCAATTCCACTTTGATCAATAATTGGTAAGATACTTTATCGAAAACCGTTCTCGACGAGCTGGCCAACGTTGCTTCGATTGCGCGCACTGAAAAATTATTGAACTGATCGAGGATGAACGCAATGCATATATGCGTGTGGATTTGTTGGTATACAGTATAGAGTAAACAAATTATCTTGTCAACGCGTTCTCGGGAATACAGACAGGAGGGCACCTTGTAACTCCATATGAATACTTTACGTGCAAGTATACAAAAATACACCGAGTAAATGACTCGAGACGGTGGGTGTGTCGTGAGACGCGGCAATAAAACGGGTCGTATCTGTATGGATTTTTCTTTTAACACGCGAGTGCCGTGAACACTCATAGTTTGGTCGATGGCACACACCCGAGAATTATTCAGGCGTGAAATTACGATTTTCCCGGTGATATAGCGCATATACACACGAAAGTACTTGCTTGTGTACGAAAAAAAAAAAAAAAAACAAAGAGGTTCGAAGAAAACGAGTGCGATTGATAATTCACGGCATACGGCTCGTGTTTGCACGCGCGAGCGATTACTTAGGTCCGGCTCGTTAATCTTGATCATCGTGTTTTAGCGAGGCTCGTTTTATTAGCTGCTCCGCTTTCGCCCGTTTACCTATACACCTTGTACCGCACCTGATGCTTTATTATTAGAAGAAACGAAATCAATTCGTCGGGTGGCAGTGGTTATGTATACTATAGAAAATCGAAGAAGCAACGCGTATACGAAGAGATCGAGCGTTTCGTCCGATGAGCTGTTATCGTGAAAAAGGCGCCTCGACTATGGGTCGCGCCGGGTCGATAACGAAATTCTTATCTTTTCATCGGGTTTCGACAAAGTACACAGAAAAAAAACAAATGGGAGGGAGGGAAACCCCGAGCTGACAGGGTCTTTGACTCGGTATCGAGGTGGTGTAGAATAAATCGGTCGATCGAAACCAGCTTCGATGATTTCCCGGCGAAAATCGTCCCCATCGGCTGGCCCCGAGTTGCAAGAGCTCGTTGGGCAATTGTGATTATTGCCATTGGACGCCCTGGGGCACAAACAATAAGGGAGAGAATCCACTTGCACACACAAAACCTGCACCCTCACCTTTCAAACTCAGCTTCCCAAGGTGATCTCACTAGAGCACTGTACACACAAGGTGTACATGCGTGTTGGTGTATATACCCTGCACTCGGTGCTGCCTATTGCTGTTGCCGTCGAGCGAGACTGGTTCCACTGGCTTGTTTGCTCTCTTATTTCTTTTTTTTTTTTTTTTCCCTCTCGTCCACGTGCACAACGACTACAGGCCGAATGTCCAAGGTGATCTCACTAGAGCACTGTACACACAAGGTGTACATGCGTGTTGGTGTATATACCCTGCACTCGGTGCTGCCTATTGCTGTTGCCGTCGAGCGAGACTGGTTCCACTGGCTTGTTTGCTCTCTTATTTTTTTTTTTTTTTTTTTTTTCCCTCTCGTCCACGTGCACAACGACTACAGGCCGAATGTCCATACGTATAGGCTCACACACTCGGCCGAGTGTCGAGGGGGCCGAAGGAACTTGTTTTGCTCGAGCTGTTCGTATACACGCTTTTTTTTCCCTTTTTCCATCCTCTCGAGAACGACGAATTTTGGAACGCCTCGTGGACGCATCAGCAGCACCAACCAGCACCCCGAAGTTAAAGAAGGCCTATTCGGCGAGGATTCGTGTTAATGAGCTTCCCTCGGTGCATTTTTGTGGGTATCGGGTTGTCACCCGCGCTTGGTTTTAAGGTCTATGAAGGGTGTGCAAGAGCACTCGCTCGCTGCTAAATAGTCGGGATGAGTTATTCCCAATGAGACGGAGGAGAGGCACGAGCGTATTATTAAACATACGTGTCTTGTTATTCACCTTTTTTTCCTTTGTTTTCGTTCTTTAGCAAACGCGCATATGATGATGTGTAAACGCTGAAGCGCGCAAATTGGGTACATAAATATACTCGATGTTGTGAAGTGCGAGTAAATGTAGAATCAGCGAATTGATAAGATCGCCTTCTAAAGCAAATACATTATAACTGCACACAGAGGGGGAAACGTGCAGATGTTGCTTGTGTGGGTGATTATTGAAACGTAGGAGGTGGAAGCGTCTGCGTGATGTGGTTCAACTTGTGTAAAATTTTACTCGGCAGTTTCGAGATCGCGTCTCGCGCCACCTATGGACCATTTATTTGTACCAGACTCGTGAAAATGTACAGTTGGTCAAAGTAGAAAAATACTTATCAAAAGTTGTAGGTTTTTTTTATTTCACAGCTGTAATTTAATATGATTTTTCAACACGATTCAGAGTAAAATATCGAGAAGTAACAGTTTCCCACGAGTTGAAAAAAAAATTCCATCATGTTACATTTTACTTGTTACACAACTGTATTTGATTTTGATTTTCCGTTGTTTTTTTTTTTTTGTTATAGATTTTTTTGGGATTCGTCGGAAATGTCCTGCCTATACATTCCCAGAGAGACTGCCAATAAAGAGATGCTCCAAGGATGAGGACTGCGAAAAACCGCATCGGATATGTTGTCCCGATAAAAAGGACAAGTTACTGTACTGCCGAACTGCCGCGCCGATATGGTCGGAACTGCCATTTCCAAGTAACCGTGAGAGTAAGCTTCATTAACAATTCAAAACGAATTGCAATAGTAAAACAAAATAAAAAAATGTTTAAAACATAACTCGTTGCAGCTGTCAAGACTTTGATTGGGTTTGTTCAGTGCCAGCCAGCTCCTCCACCTGTTCTTGATATATTTACACGGTCTTGTACAACAATGATTGATTGTTTGCCTAATCTGTGTTGCCAAGAAGGGGCAAAAAAAGTATGTCGACCGCCAAAACGATCGATTCTAAGCTTAGCTGTTCAAGCAACGTCTGTAAGTTGATATTTCAAGTCGAATTTTCAAATTGTAGCAAAAAGCATTGGTCAAGAAATTTGCTTCGCTACTGCTTCATACAACATTACTAAATAAATGCAACATGTACCATCATATGATTATAAATTATAAAAAATCTTTATCAATAGTTAAACTGATACTTAATTTTTGTTTCACTGAACTTATCCAAGATATGCGAAGAAAAGAATTAATATTTACAAATAATCTAGATTTTTCAATCGTTGCAACCAAAAGATAAATTTTTTTTATTTTTACAGAGACTCATTAGTGGATAAAGGAGCAGGGGAAGATGATAAATGGATCATTGAATAATGAACCGATTGTTGTTTTTTTTTTTAAAAAAAGCTGTTTTACTTAATTTTTTACTTACAGCTCAAAACATTCTTAACTTTCAAGTTAAATTAAAATGATAGTGGAATCGGTTTTGAAATCCAGAGTTTACTTTTTAATCCAACTGAAAAGTAAAACAAAAAAAACCATGTTCAAGCTGTGATTGTTAACTTTCATTTGTAAATCAACTATTTTGTAATAAAACTTGTTATAAATTGAAAAATTGTTAACTGAATTTATTCCACGTTTAGACAAGTTATTGAGTGTACCACAGTCCAAGACAGATAATTATACTTCATAAAGAAAAAAAAAAAATAGATAATTGATTAGAGACAATAGTAATAGTGTACATCTTGACGTTGAGTGGAGTGTACAAATTCCTAACATATCAATAATTAATATGTAAAAATAGTAATATTCCTTACCTTCTTGAAACCAATGTCACTGGCATACTCCCTGAAGCACTGTCGACACAGGTTCAGACCGTATTTGCGGATGAGACCATGTTTGTTGGCGCAAGCACGGCTAAAACATTATAAAAGACATTAGTAATGCTGCATCGATCTAAAATAACTTCCGAGAAAGTTGATAATCAGCTAGTGATGCGGGTAAACATCGTGCACGCGTGCCATGTGCGCTTTTGACTTTGAGGTTATATCAATATAAATATTTGCGATTACAGACGCTAAAAAGAACTCAGCTTCACAATTTGCTCATAAAATTACAGATTAAAACATTCATGACACGAGATGTGTAACAGCATAAGTACAATCTAGGACTTGCAAATAGACGATTAATAGTAAAAATTGAACGCACACCGAATGCATGGATCGACAAGGACAGAAACTAGAAGATTGTCAAGTGCACTTCCGCGTGAGGTATAAATCGTACTTAAGGAAAAAAATAAGCAAATTAAAAAGCGGACTTACCAGGATCTCGATCCCTGACCGTATTTGCGGGGGTGCGAGTACCAGATATTGCTAAAACCCATTTTATCCGCGAAGACAACTTAGGCAGGTCAACTTGGCCAACTCTGACAATATAAAGGAGCGCTCATATGGGCGCGAGCGGAAAGCTTGTGTGTGAAATAAATTGAAAAATCAGCCTCCGGAGCGCTGACAGCGCCTCGGAGAGTAAACATGGGCCGCGAGAATTTAAATTGTCCGCTGAACTGAGTCTTTGAACTTTCAGGGCCTATACCATTAATTCTCTCGTATGCTCACACCCTCCCACTGGAATTTGGCTACATATAGTTCCATGTAATCTTACGTTACCCACAAGAAGGGTAACAAAAAAGAATCTTTCGGAAAAAAGCCGGTATTTGAGTTTTTTTATGGAAAATGACGCAGTTGAACAGTTTTTTTTAGACAATTTACATGTCTTATTGTTGAACTAATTTTCAAAAATTGTACACAATTTTTCAACCTTAATTTTTTGAAAACCATGAAAATGTTTGATTTTTGTATTTTGTATTTTGAAACCTTCAAATGTTTACTATCGAAGTTGTAAAAAATTTCTGCTTGTCTAGTTCAACTTTTCTTTAACGCGATGTTCAAAATTTTATTTAAATAAAATCTTACATTTCAAGCGACAAGAGAACACATTTATCCAGAATGTAATAAAACCTGCCAATCTGCGAATCGTTTCAAAAACGTAGGTACTGCACCATAAATCCTCACCTCACAAATCAGCTATAAACAATAATGAACAAAAGCATTTTATATCCGCACATAAAAATTTTATACTTTTGGTTAAAGACATTCGTATACAGTTCTCATCTCGTTAATCAAGTTTGGTTCTACCTACTCGTTGGACACACTCTTTCGTTTTTTCAATTAAAACACATAAAATACCCCTTGCATTGTTCATCATCACGTTGAATGGCAAATTTAATTAATAAAAAATTCACCAATACATATACACCTAAAATCTATACTCTTACTAATGATTCTTTTTAACGTGCATACAATCATGTCATGTCCTGATAGTAATAAAAAATAAATCATTCGAATATTCCCCGGAATAGTTTTTCGTATATCATACGTCAGACAGCAGAGCATCTCCCGGAACACGAAATCTCAGAGCCGATGCAATTGCACAATGAACGGGGGGGGGGGGAGAAGAGTCAACTCAAAGTGAAAAAAAAAAAAAAAATCACGTTGGAGAAAGGAAAGGAGTAAGTATAGAAACAGAGACCGGCCGACCGATACTCAAAGGAACAGGTTCTCTCTTCGTGACTTTATACTTCCACCGAGTCCACTCGCGAGGAAGACACTGCTGCACAACGGTACTTTTAAAAAAAAATTTTTTTTTTTCTCTCTCTCTCCTCGCTCGCTCCGGCAGTGCGTGTACGAGCGTTATTTTGAAACGTATAGGTATATAATAACATATAATATAATACACGCAATAGGTATTACGTGCTTCATGTGGTCACTGTACTGCTACGCGGACGTGAGTACAACGACGGCGCGCGACATGGCACAGTTGCAGCCAAAGAGGAGTCCCACTGCCAAATCTTCATTACCGTTTTTGTTGTTTACGTGATATTAGATACGTGCAATTGATAATTGCCAATTTAGAATATATATAAAAGATATTTGCGCATATTTGTAGCTAGATATAATAACAAATCGTCCAAGATGAAGGGAACAGAGCGCAACGCGAAGGAACTCAACGGCAAAAAGGTACGTGACTTACATTTTTTCTCTCTAGCGTAAAATAATCTGTTGTGCAGGTATATGTCTTAGGCGAAACGCTAAATTACAAAGAGCTCGTACCTGTAAATTTTTACAGTTAACCAACGTTGAAATTTCGCGTGTGTCGGACAGGTGTGTGTTGCACCGGCAGACTGGGGCAAGGACACTTTATCAATTTTTTTTTTTATTTATTTTTTTTTTTTTCTTAAAGTGTAACGCATTATTATTATTTGGGGAGCAAAAAAATTTTTTTTTCATTACTACTCACAACACAGTGTTTAAACAAAATTTTATCAGCAAAAACAATTGAATTTGAAGGAAAAAAATGTATTCAAAGTATTGAAATATTCGACGATAAACTTGAACATCCGAAATCTATTATACATTTATTTGCCAGAAAAGAAAAATGTTTCCTAATATTATTGTATTATAAAAAGTAGTTAATAAAAAAATGCAATTTATGAAGAAAAAAAAAAAAAATGTTGATTTCAAAGTATTTAAAAATGCGTGAAACAATTGTGGCCAAGTATGGTCACCGGTACTCGAATGTATACCGGTGGGGCCAAAATCGTACCATTTTCCAATAAGTAAAAATGATCCATTTGACAGAGGGACGAAGGAATAAAGTCAAAGCTCCTGAACACGAAAGTCAAAGTAATGGGTCAGATCTTCCTGTGTGCGGTGGTCGGCCCAGCCATCCTCTACTCGCTTTTCTTCCTCTTCCTGCGCTACCAGTCCCACCTGGCCCGAAACCAAGTGGCACCAACGGCAAAGGAAGCCCCCGTAGGGACCCCGACGGCACCGAGTGTCAAGGAAAAACGGCCCATCTACTGGGTGTACGGCCTGAACCCGAGCTACGGCCACCTGCGCCACGTCTTCGCCGTCCTCGACCGGCTCGGCTTCGAGCGTGGCAGCAACGACTCCGACTGGGACCTACTCTGGGCCCACGACTACCCCTTCAGGGATCTCCACTCCTCGCTGAGCCGACTCAAGTCCCACCAGAGGGTCAACCACTTTCCCGGCTGCGGCTACATCACCAACAAGGTCGATCTCTCCACGAGCCACGGCAAGTCCATCCCCGTGGCGTTCAAGGTGCCCGAAGACCGAGAGGCCCTCCTCAGGTACGCCAAGGAGCACCCGAACAAGCGCTTTGTTCAAAAGTCAAACGCCCACCGTGGGATCAAAATCAAAAGGGTCGAGGAGCTCAACCTGACAGCCGCCGGTTCGTTCGTTCAGGAGTTCGTGGAGAAGCCCTTCCTGGTGGACGGCTACAAGTTCGACGTCGGCATTTACACAGTCATCACTTCGGTCGATCCGTCGCGGATCTACGCGTACAAGGGGGACGTGCTATTTAGGTTTTGTCCCGTCAAGTACCATCCCTTCGATCCGGAGATCGTCGACAAGTACGTGGTGGGCGACGACTACCTGCCGATCTGGGACGTGCCCTCGCTCAAGAGTTACTACACCAAGCTCGGATTGTCCATGAAAGAGTCGTTCGACAGCTACGTCCGCTCCAGGGGTAAGGATCCCCAGAGGATGTGGGAGGACTGCTACGAGGCCATTAACGACGTGGTCTTGCGGAAGGAGGCGCAGATCCGCGAGGTGGCCAGGAGGTTCGGGAGCGGCAGGAACTTTTTTGAGCTGGTCAGGTTCGACTTTGCCATAGACGAGGATCTCAACGTCTTCCTGATGGAGGCCAACATGTCGCCGAACCTCTCCTCGGCGCACTTTGCGCCGAATCAGCTCCTGTACGAGCAGGTTTTGTACAATTTGTTCGCTCTGGTCGGAGTCGGGCAGAGGGTGCGCAAGGATTCTCTCCGGCCGAGGTGGGTTTTTGCCGACCCAGAAGATTCATCGGTCATCTTGGCTAACGAAATTTTTGTCAACAGGAGCCTGGAGGAGCAGGAGATGATTGTGGCCGATAAAAACTTGGCCGTCCTGCCGGAGGTGTGCTCCGAGTGTGACGACTGTTTCAGGGTGGAGTGCCAACTGTGCCGACCTTGTTTCACGGACGAGACGAGACTCACGTTGTCCCAGAGCTACTGGGAGCATCACAATAAGATGGACTACTTGAGGATTTTTCCGCCAAAGATCGTAGGATTAATCATTTGCTTTTCGTAATTTTTTTTTTTTTTTTTTTTTTTTTTTTTCCTCATAATCGACGTGATAATTTTATTTTCAGAAGAAAGACATGGTACTTAAGGATTACTCGTTGAGAAATCAACTGCTGATGAGGTGGTATCAAGGAAAGTGCGAACTCGATCCGACATGGTGCGAATAATATTCGCGAACGCTGAATATTTACAGAAGTGATGTTTTAATGGTTGCCAAGAGGCTGTTGTAAAAATTGTTTAGACAAACTCGGTTATCGAGTTGTAAAGATAAATTTATTCGATTTACAAAATGTACATATACATTGACTCATTGTAAAATTTTTATCAATTATAAAACTAAAAATAAAAAAAAATGAGTTAAGTTCCGAGAGTAAATTATTCTTACGTAATCAAAGTATTGATGAGTATAACAATGTGCCGAGAAGAAATACTTTTTGGGCCGTTTTTATACAGTGCCACACTCGAGTTTCAATTTGTCAAAAAAGCATATTGTACAAAATTTAGTTTCAACTGTTAACAATGACAAAACTAAATCTTGACACTTGACAAACTTAATTATCAATCATTCGTAGACTTTAAAATAAACGTGACCTATAAAAATTTCTTTCTTATAATCTACAACAATGTACATAGATACAATATTGTCTCTAAACGACTAGGCCCAATATAACAAAAACAGTAACATCTTTAAGGTTACAACAATAAATTCGATGCTTTTTCAACAAATCAGGACTCATTTATTGTCCACTTGTTTCTTGCGCCCTTTTTTTGCTTCTGGAGCGTTTGGATTTGTACCCTTATAAAAGTCTTTGAGTAATTTCATCGCTTCCTCGCCCTTTACACTACCCACTACATTAATCTTATGAGAATCGTAAACTTGTGATACCTCGAAAACGCTTTTACAACCTCCAAACCTATCGTTGGCACAGCCATAAGTTATACTACGTATTTGCAGCTGGTGCAGGGCTGCAGCGCACATTATGCACGGTTCGACGGTTACAACGACGTCAATTTTTTTGAAGACTTCCTTATAATCATAATTTTTTTTTCGACAATAGACTAGCACATCGTCAATACAATTCAGTTCGGCGTGGCGAGTGGCATTTTTTGTCTCGTTCACGGTATTGTAACCGGTCGCGATGATTTCGTCTTCATAAATGAACAAACAACCAACAGGAACTTCGCCCTTTTTCAAGGATTCCCGGGCTTTTTCCAAAGCCTTGTCCATCCACTCGACAGCACTCATTTTAGAGCTTATTTATAGATATAGTGTAAAAAAATATTACAACAAATTTAATAAATGAATAACTATTGATTGCGTTAAATCTTAATAAAACTTAAAAAATGAGATCGATTTGGCAATTAACATTAGAATCGTTTAATGTTAGTAGCTTAGGTCTATGGAATTTCAAGCTTAATTGGAGAAATATTCCATCAAGTTGTATTCTCGCAGTTTGTGTTTGGCTTTTTCGTTCCAGTTTTCATTACCTACCGATCTAGGGCTTGGATGGGGAATACACAGCACCTGAATTTCAAAATAAAACTGTCAAATTTCTATTTGCTTATTGTTATAAGGAAAAAAAAATGTACAATACAAATCATTACCTTGATTGGAAGTCCCGTGGTCTTGATGATTGTCTGTGCCCGTTTCTCTGCAAACCTTCCTACTCCCAGTACAATCTCAACTTTGAGTAATTTGAGCACAGCCACCAGTGTTTCATCGCAAGCTGAATATAAAGTATACTGTTCGGGACCCTGGAGAAAAAAAAGGATAATTTATCATTGAAATCGATACATGAAAATTAATAAAATGTTTGCCTTAAGCTCTGCAGGAGTGATGTTACGACCTCCAGCATCCATCAAAGCGATTGGGCAATAGTTGTGCAAATAAGCGTTTCTGAAGAACTTTTCGGGATCTTCGTTACACAGTTCTCTAAATAAATTCCAAAATCTTCTTCCACTAATTTCACTACGTGTACAATTAAACCCTGTTACCAGTCTGTCAGCTTGTTCCCGAATAGGTTTTCCAACGTTACCACTAATTTTCAACCAATCTCTAACAATGTTTACTTCGCCAAACGGCACACCTGTCTGGGACATACCCCAGGGTCCAGGATTCATGCCAAGGAAGAGAATTTTTTTCGTTGATCGGCAGTATTTAGTTACGTACATGGCATGACTTTGAAATGCATATTCTATGGGGTTGTATACATACTCGACGGGAAAATTGAAATTGATGTATCTTAACTTTTGTGAAAGCGCGCACTCAAACGCCAAAATTCTGTCGGAAATGCTAATTATCTGAGGTGGTACTCTTGGCACAACAAATATTTCATTGTCTCTTTTGTGTTCACTCTTTTTAATGCTTAAATCTAATGGCATATCATCGTAATCCATTCTAGCTCTTTTTGCGATTTCCATCATGTTTTTTTTTGTTTTTTTTTTTTTGTTATTTTTTAATTTTTTTCAATAATTATAATAACTTACACTTTGTCCTGTCAAGGAAAATACAACGGCATTACCATTAAATGACCATTAAAGCCAAATAAACTCTACAAAAGCGACTAGGTAACTATTCTACAAAGGCAGGGTATACAATATTTACATACACAGAGAGAGAGAGAGAGAGAGAGCAGTTTTAATCGTTAAAGAATAAAAGAGGACAGAGACAACAAAATCATCATTGTTATTGATTTTGTTGGACACCAACACATGTACAAGTAGCGAATTTCCGTGAGTAATTAATGCGCACACACGTTAATCAGCCTGTATATTTATTTTCACCCCCGCAACACCAAATTTTCCAATTACGAGAAAACAACAATATGAATTTTGCCACGAAATGATGCAATTTTCCGACATCGTCCTCATAATTATTGCGTTTCCCATTTCAATGGTAAGTATAATATATATTACGCGTACCTACAGTGCGATCCTCGCAAACTCGCTAGAGGTAAACATGGCATGTCGTCATAATAAAAACAAAGCAACGCCAAAAAGTTGCGCACCGAAATGAGCATAAAATAAATTTACCTGACAGAGGTCCAGCTCCTCGCAATCTTACACGTGAACCACCTTGGATGACAATCGCGTCAAGTGGATATACCTTATCTGCATCAGCGAATAAGTAGGTACTTAATTAAGGGAGCCCAGCATCAAAGGATACTTATAGGTAAATCTCTCGTCCTGAAAAGTTGATGGTTCCCTCTCTGATGCTGACGTCCTCTCTTCTTTCCTCTTATTCAAACTGACACTGTTGCCCCACATATATATATGGACCAATGGACCGACGTCGTCTGCTTTTCTACTGGTGAGATTGCGGAGCACACAATCACGATATCACCAGTAAATCTACAGTAGCGCCCCCAACCACGCAATGTTGTCACGTGTCACGTCGTAACATTGTACAGTAACTGGCTGGCGGCAATTGGGATTGCGGAATGGTGATTGGGATTGCGTAATGGTGTTGTACCATTCCAGCGTTCCTGTTTTATTGGGTTACACCATTCCAACGTTCCGGGGTTACTGGGTTATACCATTCAAACGTTCCAAGGTTACTGGGTTATACCATTCCAACGTTCCTGAGAGATACGATTACAATATCCATTTTTTTTGTAAGTCAATTTTAGATAAATGCTAATATTGCCGTAATTAACACCTTTAAGTTTGTATTTTCTTTCCATTGATTTAAGTTGCGGCTGGTTTATAAAATAGACTATATGAAACTACTTTAATTACCACACAACCGGAACGAACTCCACGAAACAGTAAGTTTCTCAAATCCGGTGAGAGTTGAGGCTGGTAAAGATTTTCAACCACCCTTGGACTCAGCTCTTGGCTATGTTGTTTATTGTGTACAGTTTGTGTAATTGTGTTGAACGTTCGTTAAGTTCGTTTTAACCGTCTCGCAATTCGCAATTCGCGTCGTCGCATGTCAGATAAAATTTGTATCAAGTCGGAGTTTTGCAGGTTAGCTTGCGGGAATGCGAAAATATTTATGTTTATATTGCAGTGAAAGAAAATACTTGTAAAGCTCAAAAATGGTAGAGACGCAGACTCTGCCGCCCGTCAAAACAAATAATCCAGCTCCTACAGTAGAGCAGATCAACGCGGACCGGATAACGCAGGTAAGAAGACAAGTACTTTGTCAAACTATTTGTGATGATAAGTTTTCAACAAGTAAGCCCAATTTTTGGTCCTTTCAGCTCGCGAACAAATACTGGGCACCGCACACCGCCGAGTCCCATCTACCTTTCAGCGCCCAGGTCGTCGATGACATCTACGTCGAGGAGATATGCGTTTCCAAGTTTTCGATCCGGCGCATCATGATGCTGGAGTTTAGTCAGTATTTGGAGAAATATTTGTGGCCAAATTACAATGCTGAGAAGGCAACGCGGGCGCACACAATGTCCATCGTCGTTATGGTTAACGAAAAGTTTCGTGAACGGGTTCAAGTGTGGGAGGCCTTTGAAAGGCTGCCGAATCAGTTTCCCGGATTTTTCAAGCACGTCCTTGAAGCATGCCTGGAGGACAGTATACATGATTACGACCTAAAAGAACAGACGGCTCTCGTAGTCTTTCTGAATCATTGTTTCAATTCGATGGAAGTTGTTCTTGTGAGGGAACAGGTCCGGAGACTTGTGTCCATTGGCATTTGGATATCTTTGCAACAGGGTAGGAGGGAGCTTGAGTTCAAAAAGTATCCCATGTGGAAGAAAATGTGGAAGGCCATTCTAAAGAAGGACAAGTCAGAGAACAAGGAAAAATTGGAATGGGAGCGCAAATTTTTACACAGATTAATGATCAAGTATATGACGATCTTGGAAACCATTCCCTTGGAAGGTAAAATACTTATTAAATGACATGATGAAAAACAACAATCAATCCATTTTTTAAATTTGTAGGTCAAGTGATTCCGGATAAAGTTCATTATTGTGAAAGATTTTTGGAGCTGATGATAGATTTGGAAGCTCTTTTACCGACCAGAAGATATTTCAATACCTTGCTTGATGATTGTCACTTGGTAGTTAGATGTCAACTGTCCAATCTATTGTATAGGCCAGATGGTGGATTATTTAAACAGGTAAGTTTTTTTCAATTTTCTTTTTATTTCTCGTTAAACAAGTGTGGTATAAAAATTAAGAAATTTTTTAAAAGTATAAATCTAATGGCATATCATCGTAATCCATTCTAGCTCTTTTTGCGATTTCCATCATGTTTTTTTTTGTTTTTTTTTTTTTGTTATTTTTTAATTTTTTTCAATAATTATAATAACTTACACTTTGTCCTGTCAAGGAAAATACAACGGCATTACCATTAAATGACCATTAAAGCCAAATAAACTCTACAAAAGCGACTAGGTAACTATTCTACAAAGGCAGGGTATACAATATTTACATACACAGAGAGAGAGAGAGAGAGAGAGCAGTTTTAATCGTTAAAGAATAAAAGAGGACAGAGACAACAAAATCATCATTGTTATTGATTTTGTTGGACACCAACACATGTACAAGTAGCGAATTTCCGTGAGTAATTAATGCGCACACACGTTAATCAGCCTGTATATTTATTTTCACCCCCGCAACACCAAATTTTCCAATTACGAGAAAACAACAATATGAATTTTGCCACGAAATGATGCAATTTTCCGACATCGTCCTCATAATTATTGCGTTTCCCATTTCAATGGTAAGTATAATATATATTACGCGTACCTACAGTGCGATCCTCGCAAACTCGCTAGAGGTAAACATGGCATGTCGTCATAATAAAAACAAAGCAACGCCAAAAAGTTGCGCACCGAAATGAGCATAAAATAAATTTACCTGACAGAGGTCCAGCTCCTCGCAATCTTACACGTGAACCACCTTGGATGACAATCGCGTCAAGTGGATATACCTTATCTGCATCAGCGAATAAGTAGGTACTTAATTAAGGGAGCCCAGCATCAAAGGATACTTATAGGTAAATCTCTCGTCCTGAAAAGTTGATGGTTCCCTCTCTGATGCTGACGTCCTCTCTTCTTTCCTCTTATTCAAACTGACACTGTTGCCCCACATATATATATGGACCAATGGACCGACGTCGTCTGCTTTTCTACTGGTGAGATTGCGGAGCACACAATCACGATATCACCAGTAAATCTACAGTAGCGCCCCCAACCACGCAATGTTGTCACGTGTCACGTCGTAACATTGTACAGTAACTGGCTGGCGGCAATTGGGATTGCGGAATGGTGATTGGGATTGCGTAATGGTGTTGTACCATTCCAGCGTTCCTGTTTTATTGGGTTACACCATTCCAACGTTCCGGGGTTACTGGGTTATACCATTCAAACGTTCCAAGGTTACTGGGTTATACCATTCCAACGTTCCTGAGAGATACGATTACAATATCCATTTTTTTTGTAAGTCAATTTTAGATAAATGCTAATATTGCCGTAATTAACACCTTTAAGTTTGTATTTTCTTTCCATTGATTTAAGTTGCGGCTGGTTTATAAAATAGACTATATGAAACTACTTTAATTACCACACAACCGGAACGAACTCCACGAAACAGTAAGTTTCTCAAATCCGGTGAGAGTTGAGGCTGGTAAAGATTTTCAACCACCCTTGGACTCAGCTCTTGGCTATGTTGTTTATTGTGTACAGTTTGTGTAATTGTGTTGAACGTTCGTTAAGTTCGTTTTAACCGTCTCGCAATTCGCAATTCGCGTCGTCGCATGTCAGATAAAATTTGTATCAAGTCGGAGTTTTGCAGGTTAGCTTGCGGGAATGCGAAAATATTTATGTTTATATTGCAGTGAAAGAAAATACTTGTAAAGCTCAAAAATGGTAGAGACGCAGACTCTGCCGCCCGTCAAAACAAATAATCCAGCTCCTACAGTAGAGCAGATCAACGCGGACCGGATAACGCAGGTAAGAAGACAAGTACTTTGTCAAACTATTTGTGATGATAAGTTTTCAACAAGTAAGCCCAATTTTTGGTCCTTTCAGCTCGCGAACAAATACTGGGCACCGCACACCGCCGAGTCCCATCTACCTTTCAGCGCCCAGGTCGTCGATGACATCTACGTCGAGGAGATATGCGTTTCCAAGTTTTCGATCCGGCGCATCATGATGCTGGAGTTTAGTCAGTATTTGGAGAAATATTTGTGGCCAAATTACAATGCTGAGAAGGCAACGCGGGCGCACACAATGTCCATCGTCGTTATGGTTAACGAAAAGTTTCGTGAACGGGTTCAAGTGTGGGAGGCCTTTGAAAGGCTGCCGAATCAGTTTCCCGGATTTTTCAAGCACGTCCTTGAAGCATGCCTGGAGGACAGTATACATGATTACGACCTAAAAGAACAGACGGCTCTCGTAGTCTTTCTGAATCATTGTTTCAATTCGATGGAAGTTGTTCTTGTGAGGGAACAGGTCCGGAGACTTGTGTCCATTGGCATTTGGATATCTTTGCAACAGGGTAGGAGGGAGCTTGAGTTCAAAAAGTATCCCATGTGGAAGAAAATGTGGAAGGCCATTCTAAAGAAGGACAAGTCAGAGAACAAGGAAAAATTGGAATGGGAGCGCAAATTTTTACACAGATTAATGATCAAGTATATGACGATCTTGGAAACCATTCCCTTGGAAGGTAAAATACTTATTAAATGACATGATGAAAAACAACAATCAATCCATTTTTTAAATTTGTAGGTCAAGTGATTCCGGATAAAGTTCATTATTGTGAAAGATTTTTGGAGCTGATGATAGATTTGGAAGCTCTTTTACCGACCAGAAGATATTTCAATACCTTGCTTGATGATTGTCACTTGGTAGTTAGATGTCAACTGTCCAATCTATTGTATAGGCCAGATGGTGGATTATTTAAACAGGTAAGTTTTTTTCAATTTTCTTTTTATTTCTCGTTAAACAAGTGTGGTATAAAAATTAAGAAATTTTTTAAAAGTATAAATCTTAAGAGCTCCACTTATAAATAACTTATCACTAATAATATTACTACAATTCAATATAATCCTGAAACATCTCAATAATACAGCTGTTTGAGTAAGGTCACTTTTTATTTTAATAAATATAAAGTACTGATTTCATAGTTTGTACATTAAAATTCTATACAGTTGTACTTTACATCAATCATTTTAGAAACGAATAGGTCTCTAATCTTTTTATTCCACTTATATTTCGATTCAAAGCAATGGTTGAATCTATAACTTTTTTTTAACTATCTGATTAGAAATACTTGAGATTCTTTTTACAATTATAAAATTTGAATGACTATGTATAAATACTTTAGGATACGAGTTTTAAATTGACTTATTTTTCCATTTTGTAATCAATATCCAGCATTAATAGCAGTCATCTCTTCGCCCCACTCCATACCTTCTGCATTTTCATTTGAAATACAACAGTTGCACGTTTTTCCCAGCAAAAATGTTACCCTTTTCTGACCAAAAACGCACACGTACAGTATTATAAACGCTTGAAGTGCATTGAGAATTATGTGGCAATAAACTAGACCATTATACTTTGAAAGCGACAGCATGAGGAATACCCAACCGATGCTCATAGCCATGCACACGAGAATAAAAGTTCTAAAGTTGTACTTCATTTTATGATGTATTCTTCCATAAGTGCGCATTCTCTTTAACTTGTTCTTGGTTGTGAGGATAAAGTATAAATTGAAAAATATACTGAACGCTATAGTCATGAATAAAACCGACAATCCGAGCCATCCCAGAGTTTCTTGAGCCTCAAACGACACTCCGCCAATGATGGGCTTGTTTATTTCCAACGTAAAGTGTGCAAATATCGCCGTCGCCGCAATAGCTACAGTACAGCCGCACACACAAGTCGCGTAGCAACAGTACTTTTTTTTGTCAGTACTTCTGAGGAACACGTTTTTCGATCTGAAGGTCTTCCAGATGTAGTATCCCAAAGCGTTGAGCCAAAAAAAAGCGGCCAGCAGTGAAATGAACATGACCAAATCTACAAAACAGAAAAATTGTTATTATATTTTACAACAACTTACAAGAATGCCAAAGGATAAGCCATTAAATAACCTGTAGCAAGGAAGTTGATGTGATTGCCAAACTCGGTGAATATCGTGATAAAGGAGGCACACTGGTTAACGATGAGGCACACCATGAGACTCGTAACGATATTGCCGACGAGATCCCTGAGCTGAGGCAGGACAAAGTAGACAATGGCCACAACGAGGTAGCAGACCACGGCGATAGCGTGCAGAGCCGGATCTACGGCCTTTCTTATCAGATTGTCCGTGCTGGCCCATTTGACGGCCCGAGGCACGCAAATCTTGGCGTATATGGCCGACAGGTTGTCCTTTGTGAGGATAGCCTTGTCGGCGCAGTAGTGCCCGAAGGGATAGTCGTAGTGTATGGCCTTGGCCTGCACGTCCTCGGGCTCGAGGAACTCGGTGCCATAGAGCTCCTTGGCCTTAACGATCTCGTCGACCTGGTCGGGCACGTAGTGCCTCAGCTTACCCGAGGTCAGCATCACGAGGGTATCGGAACTCGAGGAGTAGTGATAGACGTCCCACTGGTTCTCGTTGCTTCGACAGCGCGGCGGCCCGTACTTGAAAAGATACCTGGGCAGCCTCGGGGGCTTTGCGCCCGGGTAACCATCCTCGCTCTCAAAATCCGGGCGCCAGGCCTCGGTCTCGTTGGCCTCCGCCAGGGGCACGCACGCGTGGTCCAGCAGCACCTCGTGCTCCTCGCAACACTTGGCCAACACGATCCGGTCGCGCTCATCCTGGAGGCCTTCCGGTTGTGCTCCGCTCGCGGCGTCCAGCGTACTGCCACCGACGAGCTGCAGCGCCAACGATGTCGCCAGAAGGACTAGCACCAGCTGCGACGTCCCCGTCATCGTCTAGCATTTGCCCCTCCGCTACAATCCACACGAGTTACGATCGCTGTCGATCCTCGCTTTCACCATAGTCGTCGACTCGAGTAGCGACTATTCGCACTGCTGCCGTGGTGGCCTAGCCAAAGAAAACGGTATACAATTTGCACAATGCACACGCGACGAGCTGCAGGGAAGAGCGCACGGACGTCTCCAGGTAATAAAACAAACTGGTGGTGCTGCTGCTGTTGGCGTGATTCACCTGCCTGCCCCTTCCCTGCGTTTTCTTCTCTTCCTTGGTGTGGGACACGCCGCGCGCGTTTTCTCCTTTCTCGGATTACTTACCTGCTGCCTGGCTATGTATACGCGTGCAATTCTGATGGCTATATCCTTGTTTGCCCGACGCTGGCGCGTCTCATCGCTTCGTTGTTACACACCGCATCGATATATATATATATTACACCTCCGGCGACAGTTCTCCTGATGATATATAATACAGCGATGGCTCCTTTTTCTCTTCTCCTTTGCGTTTGACGGATCGTTTTACCGGTCACTGCAGTCGTGCACTTCTCGTATCGTGATCGGCTTTTCCCCTCCGTCGAAGGAGACGATCGAGCGAAACGTAAATATTTCCGCGCACACGCGCATACTTATGTCGAGTCGATCCCGGCGCGCCAGCCAGCGGAACAGGACTGCTTTGCGTGCTCCGATTTTTTTTTGTTTTGTTATTTCGGAGCAGCACGCGCTGGAAGCCGTCGCTGCTTATGCATCGCGTTGTATATATATATATACTATGGGGTCTTTCTGTACAAGTAGTACACGCGTGCCCCATACGTGTTTTATAACTGCGCGTTTCTGTGTGTCGTCTCCCCTCCTCTGCTGCCTCGATCACCCCACATGGCCTCTGTACAGTTGGAGTTGCTCCCCTTGTACACGCTACGCTTATCGATTACCTGCATGGATACGCCAGTATCGAGCTCTTTTATCTCTCCGACACCGGTGTGGTCTCGCAGATTTTAAGATTATGCCATACGTTCGATTTTTTTTTTTTTTTTTTTTTCCCCGACTGCTCTTGAATATCGGTAAAAATGAAACTGGCAATGTCGTTGTCGCGACTGTTTTTCCTTACTGCAGCTCGTTTCCGCCCTTGCAGCTAAACTCGCCGTCCGCGAAAAAATCGATCCAAACGTGGATCAACAGCGTAAAAAGGTCTTTTAGCCGTATACGGTTTTGAGCTCGCTATTCCTCCGTTCTGCGGTCGACGAGACAGACGCTCTTTTCTCTCATTTCCTGAACAATGGGACAACAGTTCACAGCCGTTTAATCACGAAGGAGAAGGGGCGAGGAGAGGCTCCTTCGATTCAATGAGCTGTAATGACGATGGCGAGGGAAGAGAGCCGCGGGCGAACCTGATTGTATTGCACGCTCGTTTGATTTGACCGAGTCGACGGACTGGAGCTTTATTTAATTTGCGGGCGTCTTGTTGCTACACCGAGGGTAATTGATGCTTATTTATATACGGCTACACTCGCGCTGCCGAGTCGACAATCTTGATTGAGATCCAGAAACGGACGGACTAGTTTCGTTGTTGTTTTTTTTCTTCTAAAAGTTGAAAATTTCATTATCAAAGATAACGGAAACGAGTCGTTAGCTTCAGAACTTTTTTTGATTGCAAAGTATAATTATGTTAAAGTGCTATTGGTTACAAGTGCATACATAGGAGACAAAGACAAGGGTCTTTGGGTCCCTGAATTTGGAGGGGTATCGGATCTCAAATTTTTTTTCCCCCCTCAGTCAAAGCACGAGACAGTATACCGATAATCGAAACTGACATTCGTTTAGAGGTCGTCACTCGTCGAACTTGAAAGCGAAAATAAGATATCTCGTTTGGAGGAAAGATCTTGTTTTTAATGTTTAATTTATTAAATATACAGATATATAGGTGCACGCCGAGCCCAAGTGATAATGATAAAAATGCTAAATGTCACCCGTATCACTTGTACTCGTGTGTACAGTTGCATGAAGCGCTTATGCAACGTCTGTTAAGATTACGATATAGGTATTTTCGTACATCGGCCGAGAAATCGGTTCGATCCTTGCATTATGTACTCTTCGCTTGTACGAGCTTTCGTATAAATATAGGTGAGGCTCAAGTGCGCCACACGCGTCGAATCAGCCTTGCCTTCGGTTAAACTCCGAAGGAAGGTTGATGGTATTTTAAGATCCAGCGAGATTTCGGCCCACAAATGGACAAATCATCATTCACGCGTCCGTGAAAAAAAAAAAAAAAAAAAAAAAAAAATCAGCTTTTTTTGGTAATCAAGTGCCCTTGATTTATTCCCAACGCGCGTCAGACGTGCATCATTAGTCTGATTTTAACCCACGACTGCAAGCATGTTCGTCCGAGTTCCATATTTTTCAAATCGAAATCTATTTCGTTTATTTTCGTCGATCACGTGAATTTACAAAAATGTGTTCATGCAAAATCTGGAGATGAAGAATTTCTTCATCATAACGTGATGGCTTACCCTTAAGAACTAACACTTGTAAATAAAACCTACACTCGATGTACGTGGTTCTCCAGTCAAAAAACACTGAACCACCGCGAGCACAAGGTCCGATTACCCGAGTCTCTCTCGTATAAATCACATACACACACGCGCGCGCGCGCGCTCACACAAAAAAAAAAAAAAAAAAAAAGAGAGTCCGCTGTAAATCTACGACGACTGGGACAGCTGGAGTTCCTCGGGGTTCGCAGCCTCGCAGTCTTCCGTGTCGTCGTAAGCTGCCCAAGATTTGGGAAAGGGGATGCCGAGGGGCCTTCGCTGCGCCAACAGCTTCCTCACTCGGTTCCGACAGACGACCAGGACCATGAACATCAGAAAGCCCTGCAGCACGTTCACGATGTCCGGCAGAATCCTGAAACCAACAGATAACATTTACATTTTTCGGTGCATCGTTTTTGGGGGACGCGATCGAAGGTGTATACCAGTAGTAACGGTTTATGTCCCCGAAGACAAAGGACACGATTTCAAAGATCCAAGTGACTCCCATGATCAGGGCGAGCTTTATGCACATGATGCACTTGGCTTTGAGGACGTTGAGCTTGCAGCTGCTCAAGTCCCTGTACTCGTGCCAAAGCTTACACGCAGTCAGTGCCAAGTATAGGAGGTTCATCAGGAGCAGTACCATTATCGGCCCGTAGAAGTACGTCCACGTTGACGTTTTATCTAAAGTACATCGATGTTGAGTTGTTTTTTTTTTTTTTTTTTCTTCGTCTACGCATTTTAAATTATAGAACAAAAAAAAAGCAGCTTACTGTTGAACCAGCAATTGTTCTCGCCAAAGCCGGGTTTGATGAAGTAACGATCCTTGTCGTTGTGGCCAAACAGGGACAAACCGAGGAAGCAGAGCGGCAGACCCCACCCGACCAAGGAGTAAATCGCGAGCAACACCTCGGTCTTTACCCTCAAGCTGGGATACCTTGTGGACACGAGGGAGCAACATTTCTTACATTTATTTATTGTAGATCTATAAATCAATACTACATCCAAGCCAACTAAAATGCTACAGTCTTAGATTGCTTGACGATTGAATTTTAAAATGTAATTTTTTTTTTTTTTTTTTTGTCTTCTCGCGATTATTGGAAGACCAACGCATATATTGACGTTAAAGTGCTCGCTAATAGAGGTAAAATTGAGCACGTGCTTGTGATGCATGTCAGAAGTAGGATAAATATTGCGTTTCCTCGTTAGCGATTTCGCGTTTTTTGTTGTTGTTGTTTTTTTTCCATACTTTTATGTTAATCAAAAGAGTCCCCACAATAGAGTAGGTACTTCATGATAAACAACTCACCACACACATCTCCATATGTTGAGCGAAATGACGTTCAGCCAGCAAAAGGCGCTCATGTAGGCGTAGTACATGACGAAAGCTGTCGAGTGACGAAAGAATAATTTAAACGATACAAAGAGTGAACATATACTAAAACAACATCAAGCCAACAAGGTGCGCTGTACTCACCGACAAAGACGCAGGTGAACTCCTCCTTGAGGGTCGACTCGTTGAGCTGCTGGATCCCGGTGAAGAAGAAGGCAACCATGAAGCTGGCGGTCATACACGTCATCGCCCTGTCCTGGACCTCCCTGAGCTCCGGGAGCGCGAGGTACACGAAGAGGGTCACGGCGAGGAAGACGCTCGACACCAAGCTCAGCGTCCCGAAAATCAGAATCCTCGGGTCCTTTGTTTCCTCGACGAAGCAGATCAGCATCACCTCCCGGCCGCCCGTGGTTCTCGACGCCAGGCAGTACCTGATACGAGGACTCGATGAACCGCTGGGAGAGTGCGAATGGAGGAAAAGAAAATGAAAATTTTGTTTCCATTACTCGTCGGGTGGGATTTTGAAGCCCGTGGACCCGTTGAACTGGACCCACGTGGCGTTGTTGGCGTCGAGCGTGAAGGTGTACGGCTCCTCGCCGACCTCAGGCTGGAGCCCGTGCATGTAGAAGCCCCCGGCGCAGTTCAGTAGGATGCCCCTCCCGTCCGTGCAGTTTTTCGAGTCGTCGACGTAACTTTGCCCTTGTGGGCAGCACTGGGGTGGACTCGCGCTCACCGTTGCCAGGAGCAGGCACACCAGGACCAGGCACTGCTCCATCGCTCCTACAGTTGTCATTGGGTTGTTTGTTTTTTACTTTCGGTGATTGATGGTGGGACACACCGTTGTTTCTTGTATACACCCGTGGCGAATCGGCTACGTAATTGATTCGGAGTGATCGTGCGCATACGTGTCGCGATGCAAGCGAGGGACAAGTCTCTTTGTAGATTGCGCTTGTCGGGGAAAGGTCTGGTGCGCGCGTGTTTCTCGAGCTTGTGTACATGAATATGCCGCGCTGGTGCGTTCGAGAAGGTCCGTGATAATGATTAATCAAACGTATTGGTTTTTTTTTTTTTTTTCATCCGAGATTATAATGTCAGTGTGTATAATAATGAGTTAATGGGTGTGCACGCGCGGTTATTTTAGATTTATCGCGCGTCGACGTATTAGCCTTTTTTTTTTTTTTTTTTTTTTTTTTCCAGTGGAAATGAAAATTTTTTTGGAAAACTAACCATACCATCGAAAAGCTCACTGAAAAATACATTGAAAATGATATTTGCAACATTTTTTTAGGATAGGAATAAGGCCGAGAAAATGATCTGAAAAGTGACTTTTAGCGCTCGCGCGGTAGGCCTAGGATGTTTTGCGTGAAAGCCCCATATTACACTTGAACGCTTGCAGATCTTGTTTAAATACAATTCCCTGGATCAACAGATAGCCAAATGAAAAAAGTTCTGCAGTTATGGATTCAAAAGCTATCAGACGGAATAAATAATAAAGAAAAAAAATAGGCGCATGGAAAATTTACAGTTACCATGAAAAAAAAAGTTGTTTTTACATAACATAAAACACTTAATATTTTAAATTAAACATTAAAAATTAAAATTTTTTCTCAAGTTGTGTATACGTGCGTGACAAGTACAAAAAAATTATATCATAATGTGATAATTTTAGTTTTAAAAACGAGTTAACCGAGATAATTATTATAGAACTATTTGAGAGAACAAGAGATTAACTATAAGTTTATCCTGCCGACGTAAAATTTATGAGGTGTTGTT
>NW_019379479.1:394649-412991 GCF_000648655.2 Copidosoma floridanum
TTTTTTTTTTTTTTTTTTTTTTTTTTTTTTTTTTTTTTTTTCAACTTCCACCCTTTTGCTAATAACATATTTTACGTAATGCTATTTTTTTCCATCGCTTATGCAATAAAATACTTTGGGACTCGAACAACTGTAAGCAATTACTTTGTATTTTTAGTTGAACAATTTTCATTGTTTTTCGGTCGAAAACAATAAATATACCGCGGTATGCCGCAAATTTGGTGATTTTTTCAACTGTTTTCGGTAGGTGGAACGAAATAATCGTGAATTTTATAAAAATTTTTAACAACAAAATGATGATAATGATAGATATTAGAATAGCAGCAAAATTCTCAAATCAAAGTTAATCCGACAATTATTATAAGACTTATGTATAACAAAATAAAGAGTTATTGGTTGCGATGTCCTTCACATTCCAACAAAAATTTTAGATTGGAGGAATACACGTCGGTATTTATTATCTCTTATTTTTCGCGATAATCTAACTAGATTGAAAAATGTCTATCAAATGGTGCATATTGAATTGTTAAGTGCATTAGCACAAGTTACGCGCAATGCTCTTTTTTATCGCCAATCCGCAAAAGTTTATTATCGTACACGTGTAGACTCATTACATAATATATACATGTAAAAAGCGATGTCGCAATATGATTAACATCTTAGATCTGATGCTTCGGTTGGGTACTTTCGATTTGGTACTTGAAAATGGAGAATACCCCAAAGTACCTATACGCGGTGCGATTACGATGAATAATGTACGGTACATTTTTTTCCAAAGCCGGAGATCTTGTTTTTCATCGTTAGAGCGATAAATCGTTAATGACTCAGGCCTCGGCGACGAAACGTAGCGCGTTTTGCACTGCAATTGCCGATAAACTCGATTCCACTCTTGCGCGCATTCGATTCGCAAATTACTTCGGCGTCCACTCCTTTTATAATCGTTTAAAAGCAAAGGTATACTTTTTGCTCACGTCCACACACGCGCTTATTTATATTTATTCGAAGGCACGAAGAGAAATTTGCAAAAGAGCATTTCGTTTGATTACCAGCTGGCATTGTTTTGCGCGCGCAGGTATAATGTCACGTCGAACGTATTTTCCGCGCGAGTTATTAGGATTCCAAACAGATAACATCGTAAAACAGCCGCACGCTTATCCGTGATGGATATTGATGCTAATAGACGATCTTGGACTGTATAGGTAGTGATATTCCTCCTCCACCGACAATCACCGGTGGTATTTTTTTTTCATCAGATATTTATTTTTACTGCAATCTCGGGTTGACTGATGCTTTTTTTACAGTGTTATTACCTACCGCCACTGTGTTTGTCGATGTATTACGGTTTTCGTGTTATTAAAAGCCTCGTATAAGCAATGGCACTGCTATTCTATAAATATTACGATCGTATGGAATTTTTCGATCCATTGACTCTCTAATCGACGCTCGATCGGCTGAAAAAATGTATTTATCAGAAATTTTCAAGTAAATAACTCCTTCGATTATAATTGTTTATGTTCTGTCGGTGTCGTTGATTGTGTGATTGATCGATTCACAATTTTTGAAAGCCTAGATCTACAATAAACGTAAAATTTCTCAATCAACTTTCGTTCACGATGTAATGTTTCATAAATAAATCTTAAACAAATGGTATATGTACATTATATTCTCGCAAGAAGAACAGCGTTTTTTTACCAAAAACGTACCATTCATCGCATATCTCCTTGATAAAAGGAAAAGAAAACAATCAAGCATATAGATGCTCATGGACTAAAATTTTTTTTATTTTCAGTTGCTCGAGATGCTAAAGTTCTACGCCAGATTCGAGATTAGCGAAGAGACCGGAGATCCCCTGACCGACCACGACATGACGCAGCTCCACTACTCGAAAATAACGTCACTGCAGAAAGCTGCGTTCGCCAAATTCCCCGATCTACGTTCGTTTGCGCTCGCAAACGTGGCCAGCGTCGACACCCGGGACTCCCTCAACAATCACTTTGGCCCCCTCAGGTGAGACCCATTGGTTGTGCATACAGCGTGTAAATGTCGAATTTTGTGACACTCGTGCGGTTTATTTTTATTTTTAGCCAGGAGAAACTGAAAGCTATCGCGAGCTACTTGAACCTGGTACCGCCGAAGGAGCGCGAGAGCTATGAGAACTGGTACAGGCTGGACATGGACTTCCTGCGCGAGTTGCTCGTGAGTACAATTTGCCGCTCAAAACTCTATCGGAATCGAATCGATAATTAACTACTAGCAAAACAACAGATATCGAGACACGAGAGGCGAGCGTCGCAGCTGGAGAAGTTGAACGTGATGCCGCTTTACCCTACAGAGGATATCATCTGGAACGAGAGCATCGTGCCCACCGAGTACTTCTCGGGCGAGGGTTGTCTCGCCCTGCCCAAACTTAATTTGCAGTTCCTGACGCTCCACGATTATCTTCTCAGAAACTTTAATCTGTTCCGGTTGGAGTCCACGTGTGAGTGACGCACAAATTGTATAATTACGATTCGCAAAGTCCGCTCTGACGTCCTTCCGTTTTTTTTTTTTTTTTTTTTTTTTAACAATTCTTTTCCCTCACAAAAAAAAAAACAAATGCTTTCGAGACTCTATTATTATGCAGCCGGAGATGAATTGTGTAAAAAGTAGTCTTTCTTCGCTTCATTTGTGAGACGTTTCTCGAGCTCTGTTGTATTATCTCTTCTGGAGTATGCACTCGTTTTACAATTGTAAATAAAACATGAGTTGGAAAAAAAGTGTAGCCTCTTTATCGCGTAAGAAATATCGTACCCAATACATTCGCATAAATTACCTAGAATGAATCATCGGTAATAAACACTCTTCGGCGACTTTATTTCATTCGCGTTTCCGTTTGCCTCGTTATTATTTAAATTCACAAAAGCACGCATATAATCAAGAATTTCGTAACCAATTGGAAATTTATTTTAAAACATAACAAAGTTTGCAGAAAAACATGTTTATTTTGTAATCGTGGTTTTTTAAGCCGGTGAAAAAAAAATTATATTGATTCATCTCTTTGTTTTCTCCCGAACAGACGAGATCCGACAGGATATCGAAGATGCGGTTAGCCGACTCAGCCCCTGGTGAGTTACGTCTGCTTACTCTTTTATCACGAGTGACGTTAGCTTTCAAAACACAACGAGTTTTTCTTATTTTGTAATTTTGTTGAAACAGGCGAGCCGAGGATGGTGAAGTGTACTTTGGCGGCTGGGCGCGAATGGCACAGCCGATTACGCAGTTCGCGGTGGTGGAGGTCATCCAGCCGCACATATGCGAGAGAAGATCGCCCCGCGTGCGCGCTGAAATTACCGTCAACCTCAACGTGAGAAAAGAAATCAAATCTGAGTGGGAGAACCTCAGAAAGCATGACGTCTGCTTCTTAATAACCGTCAAGCCGCAAAATACGATAGGTCGGTGTGGGAATAGCATTGATTTCATGTGCCAAATTTGTTTCCTTTTTTTTGTTTACCTTCATTCTTTGACCAATGAGATGAGAATTTTTTAAATTGCACTATACATTTTTTCACCGGTAGCTCCAATTGGCTGAATAACTCTGATACAGACTCTAAATAGTGTTATTTAGATCAACAATCGATCTTTATTAACATGAAACATTCATTACGTAAACTATCCAGATACTTGTTTTAATCGAATTCCGGGTGATTTTCTTTACATTAAGAACTTTTTTAAATGAATTTTTTCTTCACTTACCGAGTATGCATCAATGTATCTTTCCATCTATCATTATACATGCAGTAATTAATGACTTTGGGAAACGATGAAGCGGATAACTAATTGCTTTTTTATGGAATAACATCTCTGCAGTTCTACTAACATTTGATTCTGTTACAGGCACCAAGTACAACCATAAACTGCCATTTGTACCCCAAGTTGGTTTGACAACAGTGCGAGGTTGTGAGGTAGAGGGCATGTTGGATTCAAATGGCCGAGTGATAGAAGATGGTCCCGAACCGAGACCAATTTTACCAGGGGATACGCGTACCTACCGTGTCTGGCTGGATTCCAATCAGTATTTCATAGATAATGCAAATGACGATGATGAGGATGTCTATGGTAGCTTCAATATCATCATGCGACGTAAACCCAAAGAGAACAACTTTAAAGCTGTGCTCGAGACGATTCGCGAGCTTATGAATACCGAGTGCGTTGTACCTGAATGGCTCCATGATATTATTCTTGGCTACGGAGATCCCAGTGCTGCCCAATATTCCAGAATGGAGAATGAGCTGGATACGGTGGATTTTAACGACACATTTTTAGACATTGATCATTTACGCGCAAGTTTTCCTGATTACGAAATTGTAACTGATCATCCTCCGGAAAAACTTGTCAGCCCCTTTTTACTCACATTCGAAGATGTCATTTGCAAAAGAAAGAGAGAGGAACCACGTAAAGTCATACGTGTTACACCACATGTTCTGCCCAGCCGCGGACCTTTTAAAGCCAATGAACCCAAAAAGTATTTTTTTTTTTTATATTTTACTTTATATGAATTACGATATATTTTTTTCCAACAAACAACAAATTTAACAATTTTTATTTGCAGAAATCAAATTCCGTTCACGCCAACGCAAGTAGAAGCCATTCGTGCGGGAATGCAGCCAGGCTTGACGTTAGTTGTGGGTCCGCCTGGTACGGGTAAGACCGACGTGGCTGTGCAAATCATCTCGAATCTTTATCACAACTTCCCCAACCAAAGGACGCTCATCGTAACGCATTCCAATCAGGCGCTCAATCAGCTCTTTGAAAAAATCATGGCGCTTGACATCGATGAAAGACACTTGTTGCGTCTTGGTCATGGTGAGGAAGCCCTGGAAACTGAAAAGGATTTCAGTAGATATGGTAGGGTCAATTATGTTCTTGCCAAACGTCTAGATTTATTACAAGAAGTGCAAAGGCTACAGGTAAATAATTTACTTTTACTTATTCAACAAATCTGGATTCCTGAACTAGAGATGACTTAACAATGTTCTTGAAATTGTAGGAATCCCTCGGAGTTCAGGGAGATGTAGCGTACACCTGCGAAACAGCGGGTTACTTTTTCACATACCAAATAATGACGAGGTGGGAGCGTTTTCAATCGAAAATAAAGCAAAAAGTCGGAAGTCAAGAAATTGACAACGTACCTGCTTCAGCTGTCAGTGACGAGTTCCCGTTCCATAGATTTTTCGATAACGCACCACAGCCTCTATTTAAACAAAGCTCTTATGAAGAAGATTTGGCGATCGCAGAAAGTTGTTACAGGTGCTTTTTTAGACTAATTTTTGTGAAAAAAATAAAAAAAGAAATTTAATTTTATTGGTCAATTTATTCATTTATTTATTTTTTTCAGATATATCGAAAGGATATTTACTCAGTTGGAAGAATTCAGAGCATTTGAGTTGCTGAGGTCAGGACTCGATCGATCTAAGTATCTTCTTGTGAAAGAAG
Organism: Copidosoma floridanum; assembly: GCF_000648655.2. The sequence goes on from NW_019379479.1 coordinate 400,122, forward strand.
CAAAAGTCATTGCCATGACTTGTACTCATGCAGCCTTGAAGCGCCGGGAGCTGGTAGACATGGGATTCAAGTACGACAACATTCTCATGGAAGAATCTGCCCAGATCCTAGAAATCGAAACATTTATTCCTTTGCTCCTTCAGAATCCACAGGACGGTTTCAATCGCCTGAAGCGCTGGATTATGATCGGAGATCACCATCAGTTGCCTCCAGTCATTAAGAACATGGCCTTCCAAAAGTACTCTAACATGGAGCAATCGTTGTTTGCTCGTTTTGTGCGTTTAAATGTACCCACTGTCGATCTTGATGGACAAGGTCGTGCCAGGCCGAGTATCTGTAATCTGTACAACTGGCGGTACAAGAAACTCGGCAACCTCCAGCACGTGGAAGATAGCCCCGAATATTTGATAGCCAATGCCGGTTTTCTGTACGATTTTCAGCTCATTAACGTTGAGGACTTTAACGGAGTGGGCGAGAGCGAGCCTAGCGCTTACTTCTATCAGAATTTGGCCGAAGCAGAGTACTGCGTTGCCGTGTTCATGTACATGCGACTCCTCGGTTATCCAGCAGACAAAATCAGTATACTCACTACGTATAATGGTCAGAAACATTTGATTCGGGATGTTATAAACATCAGATGTGCCAATAATCCACTGATAGGCCGACCCGCCAAAGTCACAACAGTCGACAAGTACCAGGGTCAACAAAATGACTACATTCTTTTGTCCCTCGTCAAAACCAGAGCAGTTGGTCACTTGAGAGACGCTCGACGTCTAGTTGTAGCAATGTCTCGAGCTCGTCTCGGGCTCTACGTGTTTGCCAGAATTTCGCTTTTCCAAAATTGCTTCGAGCTCACACCAGCATTCGACAAACTGATGCGACGGCCGCTCAATCTCAAAATCATTCCTACGGAATCGTACCCAACAACGAGGCCGAATGATCAAGAGCCCTCAGAAACACCCATGGAAATTATAGATATGCCGCACATGGCCAAATTTGTCTATGATTTCTATCTCACAAAAGTCAACATGAAGGTAGTTGGATTTTCAAATACTTGGAAATTTTTTTACTTCCACATTTTTAATTATTGTAAATGGTTTTAAAATTTGCAGGATGTTCCACAACAAATATGGCCAACGACAAGCGTCGATGTCACGGAGTCAACAGATCCGTACTACGATCATCCTGGAGCAGGTGATTCCGATGATGATATGGATGAAAAACCAGTAGTCCAAAAATCAGCAGCAGATGATAAGACTGAGGAAATGCCTTTGGATAACAATTCCGTGGGTGATGTTCAAAAAGAATCGGTCATCTCTCCCATTGAAAATTTGGTTCCAGAAGCAATGGAAGTATCGCAAGAAACACCAGAGTCGCAGCAATCCCAAGACGTGGTAGAGGAAGAAGAAGATGATGATGATGATGATGACGATAGAAAAGAGGTTAAAGAGGATACACAGAATGAAAAGAAAGCAGAATAAATAAATTAATAAAGTTTTTTTATTTTAAATAATACTGTTTTCATTTTTTCTACATCACACTATATATATGAACTGGGAGTTGACGTGTGATGTTGTTCAATCTGCGCAATTCCCAAAAAATATGACTATGATTCCCATCTTATACTAAAATTTTTTTTTTTTCCTGTCTTAACTGTCCTCAGTTTGGATACCGTGTTGGACCATGAAGGAGCAGATAAAAATTAATAATTTACCTAAACTTTTGAGCTTTGTTAAACTATATTATTATTTTTTTTTAAATATATTAATACATGGAATGTACAACTTGTACTCTCTTGATTAGAAATTCTCCTAAAAATGACAGCGTGTAGATAGTAGAAATTACTCATCATTGCTTCTATTTAAAATTTATTACGAAAGGAAAAAAAATGAATCGCAAAAACAGCAATCTGAAAAGGTTCAAGTGGATGAAAAAAAAAATAATTGTGGTTTTTTTAATGTTATTTTTATTTATTCCACGCTATCACAATCGACACAGATACAAAGCCGACCAGCAGTCTTCTACTCTATACCATCTAAAGGTACAAATGTATGTAATGCTTTTGAATTCACTCATATAGAAAACAACGAGGAATGCGCCACTTAAAAAACAAAATAATAAAATTCTTTTCGCAATAACAGCTTTTAGTTCTTGAAACATGATTCAGTCGTAAAATGCACAATTATTACGGAACCCTTTTGAAATATAAGTTATAAATAAATATAAAATTAATCTTTTAAGGTTCTCTGACGCTAAAACGCGATAATTTTTCTTCATTAAATAGCATCTACGACTACAAAAACAAATAACAGTTTCACTAAGCATTGCAATATGCAAAATACAATTGTTTTACACTAACTACATTACAAGGAGATATTTGGTGTTTGCTTCATGAATCTTCAGATAGTCATGATTCCAAAATACAGTCGCAAACATTTTTAATTTTAACAAGCACATCAGATCGTAATATAGCAAGTATAATTTTTTTCGTGTTAACAGATACTTATTTTAAAGGCATCGATAAGAAAAATTTATTTCTTATTAAAAAAAAAAAGTTAAATCTAAAATAATTTACGTTGATGCTTATTTATATTTTTTCCTTGGAAAAAAATGCACGAAACAAGAAATAAATTTGCACTTATTTTTCAAAGAGCAAAAAAAAAATGCTTATACGTGAAAAATCAATGCAACTGACAAAAAAAAATTTTATTCCACGAATGAATATTTTCTGAAGACTAGTAGCTACACACCTCACACAAAACATGTATCTGATGATTATATGAATTAATACACTTTTATCATACGAGCTTCATCGAGACTTTTGCTTGATTATTTGAGGTAGCCTTTTTTTAATATAATATCATATATTGTTTCTCATTATTTACGTTACGTGCATACAATTACAAGAAGTAAAAGTAATTATACATCGAGTACACATTTTTTTGCGTTTCGCTCTGTATTTTGCAGATTTTGTATTACTTATTTCTGTTCAATTCAAAGATTCAGGCACTATGGCAAAATTTACTTGTATAAAATTTTATCTATATACTTGTTGAAAAGATTAAGCAGAAATTGCCCAAAATTTTTTGATTTAAGACAATAAATTTAAAAAATCTTCACATTGTTTTTTTTTTTTTTTTTTTTACGTGAATAACGGATTTTGTTTTGTAAGGCAGTTGATTATTTGATAATAAAATGTCATAGCAAATTCCCGAGTTACAAAGTTACAAAAGCCCAAGATCACGATTACTATATAATATCTACACACATGCAAATACACATCTATACTTCTATTGACATTGACGTACATATTATATTCATGTACATTGCACTTTTTAGTCATGATCGGTCATTATTTTGATATTTCATTTTCTTTTCCATATTTGAATTCAATAAATGTATATATACTGTACGTACGAATGCATATCCGTAACATCGGTATGTAATACGATCAAAAAGACCCAAAGGCACATTTTTGTGTAATTGTATGTATTATAGGTATGGCTTTTACGTAACTGCAGCAAACTCTCATGTTTATCTGTGGAGTTCTATTGTGTTGTATCTCCCAGGGTGTATTACCATTTGAATTGCTGATGACACACTGATGCGCCACGAATACATGAATTATATGCGTAATTATAGAGTTAGGTAAAGGTGTAAATGTCGATGTGGCTGAATTCGTTGCTTCCTCTCCCTCCCTCCTTATCCCCCTGCAGCCCCCTCCCCCCTACCCCCGTGATAGCCGGCAAAAAGTGGAAAATCAGGGACTCTTGGACAATGTTGAGTCGCCTCCAGTAATACAGCAGTAAAAGCGATTTTCGCCCTATTGCGATGTATTTATAAGGTCTCGATGACATTTAGAAGCTACCGCATTCCCGCAGCACGCGATTACCAAGCGGCAACGGCGGGCGGAAGTTGTTGATCACCTGCAATCAATCAAAATTGTAAACAATTTTTTTTTTTTTTTTTTTTCAACTTCCACCCTTTTGCTAATAACATATTTTACGTAATGCTATTTTTTTCCATCGCTTATGCAATAAAATACTTTGGGACTCGAACAACTGTAAGCAATTACTTTGTATTTTTAGTTGAACAATTTTCATTGTTTTNGTAAGTTGATATTTTATACAAAAGTTGTGAACCTTGAAAATATTTCGTTTGGTAAAAAAACCAAATGATTTTGGTTCTCAAATTCGTCAATCGGTAAAAATAGTCAGTAAAAACATCTTTTTCTGTGATAACATCATCATTTTATAGTAAAGATCCAACTATATTTGAAAAAAGTTAATTTTTAACAAAATACAATTTCGTATCAATTATTTTCGCTTGGCAACGATTCAAGGAAGTTTTAAAAGAGTTGTGTGGGAAACTAAGTCGCGTCACACGTGAGTGATGTAATTATACTTTTTGCTCTCGTTAATAATGTAGCCAATCTCGGTGGTTTACTCGAAAGATGTTTATTTTTTTTCAATCCCTTTGCCGTGGCCTAGTTTTATATACATCTTGCGACGAATTAAATGTATCCGATCGACCTCGACAACTTTTCGAAAGTAAAAATCTTTCGTCACTTTGACGTGTACCTTGAACACACGACAATATCGACTCGCACTAGACGGGGTTTCGGCAATGACTTATTGTTTTCGGATGAAAAATGATGAAATTTATCACGTAGCATACCTCGTGGACTCGACATCTGATAGGAATCAAATTCTCTCTGCTGCGCCCCTCGATTGTCTTGGCAATCCCTAGTGTTGTGTCATTTCTCGCCGATACTTCAGCGAAATTGATGACACTTGAAAGCCACGCGATAAATATCCTTGTATCGAACGCGTATATTAAACCGATAAGTAACAATATCCCTCGAGCCTTAATTGCTTCGAAAAGTTATCTCCTCTCGCTGTTCACAAAAATACACGCAAGTACCGCCGATTTTAATTTCAGTCACTCCGGACCCAGAAAAGCTTCAGTCCATCAGCTTGCAAGCACCACACTGTCTCCGGAAACACTCGATTGCTCACACTTTCAACGTCAATGAACAGAGCAGGCCCCGTTCTTTTATTATTACTTAAAGCCTCGAGCGGAGACAAGCTGCCTCCGTCTCGCCAAGAGGAAAAAAAAATTTGAACAAAGAACCCGAGTTGCACCAGAGTCCGTGATTAAGAAAACAATAGAAAAACGCCGAGGCAACTTTTTGGTGTACAATGTGTCGCGGACGTTGCGAACCGAGACACCTTTGAGATGCGCGCTCGGGTTGGTAATAAACGAGCCCAGAGAGCTCTCGCCGCCGCTTATACACGCGGACTTTTCCCCACTATATTGCCGCTTCTCGCGCTGGGGGGATCTACTTATTCGGACGGCACAAGTGGTATTTTGTTCGACTGTATTAACTTAAATCAAAACGTGACATTTTCAAAATATTCAAATCATCAAAACTATGTGCTTATAATTATTTTTAACATTAATTTTTTTTTTTTTTTTTTTCAACTTCCACCCTTTTGCTAATAACATATTTTACGTAATGCTATTTTTTTCCATCGCTTATGCAATAAAATACTTTGGGACTCGAACAACTGTAAGCAATTACTTTGTATTTTTAGTTGAACAATTTTCATTGTTTTTCGGTCGAAAACAATAAATATACCGCGGTATGCCGCAAATTTGGTGATTTTTTCAACTGTTTTCGGTAGGTGGAACGAAATAATCGTGAATTTTATAAAAATTTTTAACAACAAAATGATGATAATGATAGATATTAGAATAGCAGCAAAATTCTCAAATCAAAGTTAATCCGACAATTATTATAAGACTTATGTATAACAAAATAAAGAGTTATTGGTTGCGATGTCCTTCACATTCCAACAAAAATTTTAGATTGGAGGAATACACGTCGGTATTTATTATCTCTTATTTTTCGCGATAATCTAACTAGATTGAAAAATGTCTATCAAATGGTGCATATTGAATTGTTAAGTGCATTAGCACAAGTTACGCGCAATGCTCTTTTTTATCGCCAATCCGCAAAAGTTTATTATCGTACACGTGTAGACTCATTACATAATATATACATGTAAAAAGCGATGTCGCAATATGATTAACATCTTAGATCTGATGCTTCGGTTGGGTACTTTCGATTTGGTACTTGAAAATGGAGAATACCCCAAAGTACCTATACGCGGTGCGATTACGATGAATAATGTACGGTACATTTTTTTCCAAAGCCGGAGATCTTGTTTTTCATCGTTAGAGCGATAAATCGTTAATGACTCAGGCCTCGGCGACGAAACGTAGCGCGTTTTGCACTGCAATTGCCGATAAACTCGATTCCACTCTTGCGCGCATTCGATTCGCAAATTACTTCGGCGTCCACTCCTTTTATAATCGTTTAAAAGCAAAGGTATACTTTTTGCTCACGTCCACACACGCGCTTATTTATATTTATTCGAAGGCACGAAGAGAAATTTGCAAAAGAGCATTTCGTTTGATTACCAGCTGGCATTGTTTTGCGCGCGCAGGTATAATGTCACGTCGAACGTATTTTCCGCGCGAGTTATTAGGATTCCAAACAGATAACATCGTAAAACAGCCGCACGCTTATCCGTGATGGATATTGATGCTAATAGACGATCTTGGACTGTATAGGTAGTGATATTCCTCCTCCACCGACAATCACCGGTGGTATTTTTTTTTCATCAGATATTTATTTTTACTGCAATCTCGGGTTGACTGATGCTTTTTTTACAGTGTTATTACCTACCGCCACTGTGTTTGTCGATGTATTACGGTTTTCGTGTTATTAAAAGCCTCGTATAAGCAATGGCACTGCTATTCTATAAATATTACGATCGTATGGAATTTTTCGATCCATTGACTCTCTAATCGACGCTCGATCGGCTGAAAAAATGTATTTATCAGAAATTTTCAAGTAAATAACTCCTTCGATTATAATTGTTTATGTTCTGTCGGTGTCGTTGATTGTGTGATTGATCGATTCACAATTTTTGAAAGCCTAGATCTACAATAAACGTAAAATTTCTCAATCAACTTTCGTTCACGATGTAATGTTTCATAAATAAATCTTAAACAAATGGTATATGTACATTATATTCTCGCAAGAAGAACAGCGTTTTTTTACCAAAAACGTACCATTCATCGCATATCTCCTTGATAAAAGGAAAAGAAAACAATCAAGCATATAGATGCTCATGGACTAAAATTTTTTTTATTTTCAGTTGCTCGAGATGCTAAAGTTCTACGCCAGATTCGAGATTAGCGAAGAGACCGGAGATCCCCTGACCGACCACGACATGACGCAGCTCCACTACTCGAAAATAACGTCACTGCAGAAAGCTGCGTTCGCCAAATTCCCCGATCTACGTTCGTTTGCGCTCGCAAACGTGGCCAGCGTCGACACCCGGGACTCCCTCAACAATCACTTTGGCCCCCTCAGGTGAGACCCATTGGTTGTGCATACAGCGTGTAAATGTCGAATTTTGTGACACTCGTGCGGTTTATTTTTATTTTTAGCCAGGAGAAACTGAAAGCTATCGCGAGCTACTTGAACCTGGTACCGCCGAAGGAGCGCGAGAGCTATGAGAACTGGTACAGGCTGGACATGGACTTCCTGCGCGAGTTGCTCGTGAGTACAATTTGCCGCTCAAAACTCTATCGGAATCGAATCGATAATTAACTACTAGCAAAACAACAGATATCGAGACACGAGAGGCGAGCGTCGCAGCTGGAGAAGTTGAACGAGATGCCGCTTTACCCTACAGAGGATATCATCTGGAACGAGAGCATCGTGCCCACCGAGTACTTCTCGGGCGAGGGTTGTCTCGCCCTGCCCAAACTTAATTTGCAGTTCCTGACGCTCCACGATTATCTTCTCAGAAACTTTAATCTGTTCCGGTTGGAGTCCACGTGTGAGTGACGCACAAATTGTATAATTACGATTCGCAAAGTCCGCTCTGACGTCCTTCCGTTTTTTTTTTTTTTTTTTTTTTTTAACAATTCTTTTCCCTCACAAAAAAAAAAACAAATGCTTTCGAGACTCTATTATTATGCAGCCGGAGATGAATTGTGTAAAAAGTAGTCTTTCTTCGCTTCATTTGTGAGACGTTTCTCGAGCTCTGTTGTATTATCTCTTCTGGAGTATGCACTCGTTTTACAATTGTAAATAAAACATGAGTTGGAAAAAAAGTGTAGCCTCTTTATCGCGTAAGAAATATCGTACCCAATACATTCGCATAAATTACCTAGAATGAATCATCGGTAATAAACACTCTTCGGCGACTTTATTTCATTCGCGTTTCCGTTTGCCTCGTTATTATTTAAATTCACAAAAGCACGCATATAATCAAGAATTTCGTAACCAATTGGAAATTTATTTTAAAACATAACAAAGTTTGCAGAAAAACATGTTTATTTTGTAATCGTGGTTTTTTAAGCCGGTGAAAAAAAAATTATATTGATTCATCTCTTTGTTTTCTCCCGAACAGACGAGATCCGACAGGATATCGAAGATGCGGTTAGCCGACTCAGCCCCTGGTGAGTTACGTCTGCTTACTCTTTTATCACGAGTGACGTTAGCTTTCAAAACACAACGAGTTTTTCTTATTTTGTAATTTTGTTGAAACAGGCGAGCCGAGGATGGTGAAGTGTACTTTGGCGGCTGGGCGCGAATGGCACAGCCGATTACGCAGTTCGCGGTGGTGGAGGTCATCCAGCCGCACATATGCGAGAGAAGATCGCCCCGCGTGCGCGCTGAAATTACCGTCAACCTCAACGTGAGAAAAGAAATCAAATCTGAGTGGGAGAACCTCAGAAAGCATGACGTCTGCTTCTTAATAACCGTCAAGCCGCAAAATACGATAGGTCGGTGTGGGAATAGCATTGATTTCATGTGCCAAATTTGTTTCCTTTTTTTTGTTTACCTTCATTCTTTGACCAATGAGATGAGAATTTTTTAAATTGCACTATACATTTTTTCACCGGTAGCTCCAATTGGCTGAATAACTCTGATACAGACTCTAAATAGTGTTATTTAGATCAACAATCGATCTTTATTAACATGAAACATTCATTACGTAAACTATCCAGATACTTGTTTTAATCGAATTCCGGGTGATTTTCTTTACATTAAGAACTTTTTTAAATGAATTTTTTCTTCACTTACCGAGTATGCATCAATGTATCTTTCCATCTATCATTATACATGCAGTAATTAATGACTTTGGGAAACGATGAAGCGGATAACTAATTGCTTTTTTATGGAATAACATCTCTGCAGTTCTACTAACATTTGATTCTGTTACAGGCACCAAGTACAACCATAAACTGCCATTTGTACCCCAAGTTGGTTTGACAACAGTGCGAGGTTGTGAGGTAGAGGGCATGTTGGATTCAAATGGCCGAGTGATAGAAGATGGTCCCGAACCGAGACCAATTTTACCAGGGGATACGCGTACCTACCGTGTCTGGCTGGATTCCAATCAGTATTTCATAGATAATGCAAATGACGATGATGAGGATGTCTATGGTAGCTTCAATATCATCATGCGACGTAAACCCAAAGAGAACAACTTTAAAGCTGTGCTCGAGACGATTCGCGAGCTTATGAATACCGAGTGCGTTGTACCTGAATGGCTCCATGATATTATTCTTGGCTACGGAGATCCCAGTGCTGCCCAATATTCCAGAATGGAGAATGAGCTGGATACGGTGGATTTTAACGACACATTTTTAGACATTGATCATTTACGCGCAAGTTTTCCTGATTACGAAATTGTAACTGATCATCCTCCGGAAAAACTTGTCAGCCCCTTTTTACTCACATTCGAAGATGTCATTTGCAAAAGAAAGAGAGAGGAACCACGTAAAGTCATACGTGTTACACCACATGTTCTGCCCAGCCGCGGACCTTTTAAAGCCAATGAACCCAAAAAGTATTTTTTTTTTTTATATTTTACTTTATATGAATTACGATATATTTTTTTCCAACAAACAACAAATTTAACAATTTTTATTTGCAGAAATCAAATTCCGTTCACGCCAACGCAAGTAGAAGCCATTCGTGCGGGAATGCAGCCAGGCTTGACGTTAGTTGTGGGTCCGCCTGGTACGGGTAAGACCGACGTGGCTGTGCAAATCATCTCGAATCTTTATCACAACTTCCCCAACCAAAGGACGCTCATCGTAACGCATTCCAATCAGGCGCTCAATCAGCTCTTTGAAAAAATCATGGCGCTTGACATCGATGAAAGACACTTGTTGCGTCTTGGTCATGGTGAGGAAGCCCTGGAAACTGAAAAGGATTTCAGTAGATATGGTAGGGTCAATTATGTTCTTGCCAAACGTCTAGATTTATTACAAGAAGTGCAAAGGCTACAGGTAAATAATTTACTTTTACTTATTCAACAAATCTGGATTCCTGAACTAGAGATGACTTAACAATGTTCTTGAAATTGTAGGAATCCCTCGGAGTTCAGGGAGATGTAGCGTACACCTGCGAAACAGCGGGTTACTTTTTCACATACCAAATAATGACGAGGTGGGAGCGTTTTCAATCGAAAATAAAGCAAAAAGTCGGAAGTCAAGAAATTGACAACGTACCTGCTTCAGCTGTCAGTGACGAGTTCCCGTTCCATAGATTTTTCGATAACGCACCACAGCCTCTATTTAAACAAAGCTCTTATGAAGAAGATTTGGCGATCGCAGAAAGTTGTTACAGGTGCTTTTTTAGACTAATTTTTGTGAAAAAAATAAAAAAAGAAATTTAATTTTATTGGTCAATTTATTCATTTATTTATTTTTTTCAGATATATCGAAAGGATATTTACTCAGTTGGAAGAATTCAGAGCATTTGAGTTGCTGAGGTCAGGACTCGATCGATCTAAGTATCTTCTTGTGAAAGAAGCAAAAGTCATTGCCATGACTTGTACTCATGCAGCCTTGAAGCGCCGGGAGCTGGTAGACATGGGATTCAAGTACGACAACATTCTCATGGAAGAATCTGCCCAGATCCTAGAAATCGAAACATTTATTCCTTTGCTCCTTCAGAATCCACAGGACGGTTTCAATCGCCTGAAGCGCTGGATTATGATCGGAGATCACCATCAGTTGCCTCCAGTCATTAAGAACATGGCCTTCCAAAAGTACTCTAACATGGAGCAATCGTTGTTTGCTCGTTTTGTGCGTTTAAATGTACCCACTGTCGATCTTGATGGACAAGGTCGTGCCAGGCCGAGTATCTGTAATCTGTACAACTGGCGGTACAAGAAACTCGGCAACCTCCAGCACGTGGAAGATAGCCCCGAATATTTGATAGCCAATGCCGGTTTTCTGTACGATTTTCAGCTCATTAACGTTGAGGACTTTAACGGAGTGGGCGAGAGCGAGCCTAGCGCTTACTTCTATCAGAATTTGGCCGAAGCAGAGTACTGCGTTGCCGTGTTCATGTACATGCGACTCCTCGGTTATCCAGCAGACAAAATCAGTATACTCACTACGTATAATGGTCAGAAACATTTGATTCGGGATGTTATAAACATCAGATGTGCCAATAATCCACTGATAGGCCGACCCGCCAAAGTCACAACAGTCGACAAGTACCAGGGTCAACAAAATGACTACATTCTTTTGTCCCTCGTCAAAACCAGAGCAGTTGGTCACTTGAGAGACGCTCGACGTCTAGTTGTAGCAATGTCTCGAGCTCGTCTCGGGCTCTACGTGTTTGCCAGAATTTCGCTTTTCCAAAATTGCTTCGAGCTCACACCAGCATTCGACAAACTGATGCGACGGCCGCTCAATCTCAAAATCATTCCTACGGAATCGTACCCAACAACGAGGCCGAATGATCAAGAGCCCTCAGAAACACCCATGGAAATTATAGATATGCCGCACATGGCCAAATTTGTCTATGATTTCTATCTCACAAAAGTCAACATGAAGGTAGTTGGATTTTCAAATACTTGGAAATTTTTTTACTTCCACATTTTTAATTATTGTAAATGGTTTTAAAATTTGCAGGATGTTCCACAACAAATATGGCCAACGACAAGCGTCGATGTCACGGAGTCAACAGATCCGTACTACGATCATCCTGGAGCAGGTGATTCCGATGATGATATGGATGAAAAACCAGTAGTCCAAAAATCAGCAGCAGATGATAAGACTGAGGAAATGCCTTTGGATAACAATTCCGTGGGTGATGTTCAAAAAGAATCGGTCATCTCTCCCATTGAAAATTTGGTTCCAGAAGCAATGGAAGTATCGCAAGAAACACCAGAGTCGCAGCAATCCCAAGACGTGGTAGAGGAAGAAGAAGATGATGATGATGATGATGACGATAGAAAAGAGGTTAAAGAGGATACACAGAATGAAAAGAAAGCAGAATAAATAAATTAATAAAGTTTTTTTATTTTAAATAATACTGTTTTCATTTTTTCTACATCACACTATATATATGAACTGGGAGTTGACGTGTGATGTTGTTCAATCTGCGCAATTCCCAAAAAATATGACTATGATTCCCATCTTATACTAAAATTTTTTTTTTTTCCTGTCTTAACTGTCCTCAGTTTGGATACCGTGTTGGACCATGAAGGAGCAGATAAAAATTAATAATTTACCTAAACTTTTGAGCTTTGTTAAACTATATTATTATTTTTTTTTAAATATATTAATACATGGAATGTACAACTTGTACTCTCTTGATTAGAAATTCTCCTAAAAATGACAGCGTGTAGATAGTAGAAATTACTCATCATTGCTTCTATTTAAAATTTATTACGAAAGGAAAAAAAATGAATCGCAAAAACAGCAATCTGAAAAGGTTCAAGTGGATGAAAAAAAAAATAATTGTGGTTTTTTTAA
>NW_019379479.1:413382-425543 GCF_000648655.2 Copidosoma floridanum
ATTTATTACTTTGAAACAAATAGTTTCCCTTTTTAAAAAAAAAAAAAAAAAAAAAAAATTGCTACACGTACAAATAAGTAAAGCTCATGAGAAATATATGGATAAAATGTTTGGACAGGTATAGATGAAGAATCAAAATAAAATTTGCATGGCTTCCCCACCATAATCATCATCATTGACAATCGAGTACAATGTATTATACATGTGTGTGAAAAATGGCACGGACGAGGCATATTTATATCGCGTGTGAGCTTTTTTTTTTTTTTTTTCTCTTTTTCCACCGATTTACGTCGCTCTACTTGCACCAGTGCTCCAAGAACCACACGACAATGAAAAGATCGTAAACTCGAGAGAGGGAGAGAGAGAAAAAAGCGCATAGAACAGCCAGTCGTGCACTTTCTTTTCTGGAAAAGCCACAAGCGCCACCTTTCCCTTTTCTCTCGATTGCGAATCTCAGACCTCCTTTTCGAGAGCGGCTTTCTTTTTCCCGTGTCTATAGGATAGGTGTACACGGTGTATAATATGGCTTTACTCCACTTTTCCCTCTACGCCCCTATTACCATTTTGTTGGTCGAGAGTCGAGAGAATAACGCCGCTATTATGTTACGAGATTGTGCGGGTGAAAACGAATCGGCATCCGCAGTGGCTCGGGCTCACGAAACACCAACTTGGAATGGAGGTGCAACGGCAGTGGCTGCTGACTGTGGCTTCTCTGACGGCTAAATTTTCATTTTAATTGGATGGCTGTATTGGATTTCAATGCGTTATGTGAAAAAATTTCATTTCAACATCGGATGAGTATTTAGGATACCAAATGCGTGATCGTCTCGAAGGAAAAAGTATGGTGGTTCATACTGATTCAAAAATAATCCTCAACTGTTTAATTTTAACTGCAAATTTTTAAAAAACATCCTGCTTTAGCTTGTCGAGAGCTACTTAGACTAAGGCTCGAAAACAAACATTATTTTTCACGCTGATTTAACAAACAATGTTGTAACAACCGATTTTTCATTTAACATTATTACAATCGAATGATTATAATTGTTTTCTAGTCAAGATCGTATTGATATTCATTAGTTTTTTCTAAATTTTTTGTTTCCAGCTATACATTGAGCAGTGACAGGTTGATAGAGGTAACACGCACAGACATCGTTTTGGAAGCTTTTGATTTTTCACGACCAGCACATTTCCTGTACTTGTACACTCATTCGATCCGATCAAAATGAAAATTCGAGCGAAAGCGATCATACAAATTGGCACGCTGGTGGACGAGAGTTACACGTATAGCACCCACCGCTGCAATGAGGTCTCGGAGTGGAAAGCTTTCGCGAAAGTGCATCGCGGGAATGGGAGCCACTTTGGCGTTACCACAACAGTATATTACACATTGTCGTCGCAAGAGAGAAGGAGGAGGAGATCGGCACTGCGTAAATATTTAACTCTTGGATAATAATCGCAGAAACAGTACGCGCAAACCGTTCCCGCGAAGAGTAGGTGAAGGCTTCTTTCTCATCCGCTGCTAATAGTGTAAGCGTGTCCTAGAAATGGAATCCGTACGTGCCCAGTAATTTACCATACATTGTACTGTTTCCATCATGTTATATTTAATCATGAAAAAAGAAAAACAATATCAACACTGAGTCTTTTTTTCTTCTTACAAGTCATTTTTTTTTTTTTTTTTTTTTTTTTTAAAAAATTTTAAAAAATTTTTTTTTTTTTTTTTTTTTTTTTTTTTCTATAATATTTAATATGTCGCACACTCACCACGCCATGGTTCTCGTGGCAAGGGCAGTCCTCGCCGCGGGAAAATTTGCGCAGGTTGCGGAAAATGTTGAGCTGGTGGTGAGAAACCTCGATGTCTTGCTTGAAGAGGATCCAAGTGACGCTCTCGTTGCAGGGCGGCGTTGTCAGCGAGCCAAGGTACGTCCAATAACCTTTGTCCTCTGTACGGATGACAAAAGGGAACAAATGTCATTTTTTTTTTTTTTTTTTTTTTTTGCTGCTCTCACCCTTTTCACTGTTGTGGTCAATGAAAGTTTTAAATATTCAGTTTGAAAGGGGGATCCATGACAAAAATTGGTGCCCGACAAAATTACATGTTAATCTTTTTCCTGAATCTTGCTATGTACTTAAACTTAGGTATTATTATTATTATTATTATATCCTTAATTCATACTATATCGGTAAGTTATGCAATTACAATAATCCAATAGTGTCAAGTCTTCAAGTATTGAATTTATTTAAAAAAAAGGGAATCTTTTCTGCTGATCTATGTAAGTATCTACAGGAACAACATTTATGTAAGATCGGCGTGAATATGTATTTAGTCGTAACAATTTAAGAAGATTATAAAAGTGCTCTTAAAGCTCGATTCGTTAACAAAGCTTATTAATTATTTAAAAAAAAATGGTGATTCCCCGACTTTCGACATTGATTTATCATTGCACGCGCTAATTTTATCGTTACGTCCGTTAAATAAATAACAAGCGCACTAATGAAATTAATCCGATGAGGTTATAGGTGTGTAAATAATATTGTCCTTTTCCATGCATTTCCAACATTAAAATAAGTGCACGTGGAGAATAATCAAAATCGTGCAACACCAAAAGCGCGTGCGTACTTTTTGGTACCCGTTTGGGAATGTGTCATTACAAATAAAGTGCAAAACTTGGTGAGCTGTAAAAAATATTGTCTCGCTGCTCACACAAACGTATGGGCGTTGGTGCCGATCGGTGAGTTACGTTGAAAACACACACATGGTATGGATATATTTATAAACGTTAAGACGGGAGTTGATGAGACGAGGAACCGGCTCCAGACGCCTCCCGAGCTTTTGTACCTATCTATTAATATATACCCGCAACGAGTGAGTAACGCCGTGGGCCGCGAGAAAATAATATCCAAGTCAAGTCGAGGCATTAAGGTGATGCATTGGAGTTCCAATGAGCGGGGCAAAACTATACATATGCTGCCGCTTCTCCGATGCGCGGCTATAAATAAAATAATTCACTTGGAAAACGTATATAAATGATCTTTCCGGTTAATTAACTATTTGCACTCGCCCTCTGTTTTTCCCCCCCCCCCCCGCGGTGGCTCTTTTTCCTATACATGAGGAGAGTCAATGTTTGCCGAGGGCGGTGTCCCTTATATATACGTGTACCGCCGTTGCAAGAAAAATAATCGCGCTTCCCTCTTCTTTTCTGTAATAACCCGTTCGAGGAAAGTGCACACACACCGAACGAAATTATATATACCTACTGTATATGCATTTCTATCCACGCGTTCGATGTAGTCATGGGGGATCGGAAAGATTAAAAAAAAAAAGCGAAGCTTGACAACATGTGCAAAAGGTGCTGGGTGGTAAAAAAAACTACTCGTAAAACTGAGCCGAATTCCATTATAGATTTTTACGCGAGAGTTGATTTTTTCGGCATTTTTTAGTTTCATACGCCTGCAACTATTATTACAGATTACCCGGGTAAAAGGGTTGGCTCGATGATACAACACCCTTACTCTCAAATATTCCATTGTAAAAAAGGATATTTTGCATAATATGATAATAATTGAGTTGTAGGTGTTATTAATATTGAAGGGAAAAATCGATAAAAAGCAAAAAAATTGAGACGCAGTATATATAAGATACGCTATGCATCCCAGAAAAACAATATATAATCTACGGATTGACGTTCGGAAGTACGGCCGATCTCTGACGCACGAGACACAAGTCTTTTGCTCGTCCCATCGTTTGTTTGCTCACAATTATTCATCCATAGGTATATATAGGTACGCACCTAAAGGGGAAAAACTTGTACGTATATTCCCGGTACGTGCGTCCGCATACTTATGTAGTTATTGGTGGGGCAGGTACAACACAACACCCGTAGTTGCACGTATGAATTTTCGTCGTCTATACCTACTAGCTGCTTTGGAGAAAATTGTATACTTTGGTGGGAGACAACTCGGTTAAAAACCCCTATTAACGTCAATTACGTCTATTTGTTGGGTTCACGCGAAGCATCACACGCTCGACGAGAATATAGCCTTCAATCCGCTCAATTCCAGTTTGACAAAGTGACCCGTGGAAGCAACGGCATAGCGCGTGTGGAAGAAAACCCCGAGGAAAGCACGACATTCGGTGGTAAATGGAATATACCAAGAGAAGAGTGGTCTTGCGAAGAGACGTATAATATAATATACAGTGGCCAGGCGGCGATTGCGAGATGGAAAAAACAAAGCAACACAGACAAAAACACGAAGATGAGGAAGAAAAAAAAGAAGCGAATATGCCGTGAAACGGAGTTGCACACGGTGCAGTGAGGGGGTTGGGTTACGCACCTTGGCACTGCTGTTCGCGCTTGTTTTCCGGGCGGATGATGCGACCGGCCCAGCGCATGCACGGATTCACGAAGCGCTGCGCCCCACCGTTGCTGCCACCCCGCACTGCCACTACACGTTTTATATACATATACATACACATATTATGAGCTTCTGCCGTGCGACCCCCACCAACCCTGTTTTTGACACTGTTTGCCACTCGACCTTTAAGATTTCGCGTTGACCATTCGACGTATACACAAGTACCGTATATCGTTTCGAGCACGCGGGAGATGAAAAAGCTAAGGATTATCGAGGGAGAGCACAATAGATCCTTTTTTCCCCGTGTAGGTATATAGGCTCGATAAATCAGCCTTTTTGCTCCGGGCCTGGAAATTGATACTTGGGAGCCAAGCATCTCGGGAAGAATTATTAGCTGCTTTCGTCCCCTTTTTTTACGACACCATTAGTATCGTATATACCGTTAGAAGGGAGGGAGCAAAAAAAAGAAAGAAAAGTCGATCGAGGTATATATACAAGAGGAGGCGAAAAAAGTTGGGAAAATTAATTGAATCGGCGGTTGATTGTTACAATATGTACACCTACCCGGGCGTACATGCGTGCCGGCACAAAGTTCAATAGCGCCGGTCATCATGTAAACTATTTTTTTTTTTTTTTTTTTTTTCTCGTTCTAGGATTGTTGCGTGCGTAGGTATGATATCGCTCTCGAAAATCGCGTAATCACCGAGTTACGTCGATGAACCGAAAGAAAAAAAAGGCGCGGGGAAATCGCATGCGTGTGCGAGCAACGCAGTTGTTGTTGCCATGGGATCGGGATGTATTATCCACTTTCGAAGTGATGAATGGCGGCCCATATACGTACATGTACACCAACTCGGGCGAGTGATAAAGGGGAAACAATATTTTCCCTCGAGTATCGTGTCTTCGTCCCCCAACCCCCTCCGGAATTCCGCTCATCCGGAGCTGACGCTTCCGCCGCAATAACCGTTCGTATGTAATAAGTAGTATACACCCGAGCAAAATTACATTTTTCCGGGGGTCCTTCTACCGATGGCCGTACCGTAACTTGGTTGTTTTTTTCGCCCGAGACGCGGATATTTTTCGTGCGCGTGCGGAACATAATTAATCCGAGCGAGGGATGGATTACAGCTCGGCGTACCCAAGCACCGGCGTGTCGAATGAAACGAGTATAACGCGCCATTCGTTGCGGCTAAATTACCAAAAAAACGTTTGGCTGAGATGGTTATACGTCTACCGTATGGGACGTTTCCTACTTTTTTTTTTTTTATTTTTATTTATTTTTGTATTATAAAATGAAAATAAGGGCGCCTACGTCACGTCCCAATTGGAGCAATTGTCCGTAGTTGCTCGTCCATACACGTATTGCGTTTGTACTTTATCGTCACCTTGAAACGGTCCAGCGTTAATATGTTGAGATCCATTGGGGAGGGCGGCGAAAGTGAAAAACAAAGAGAGCGAAAGATGGGGGAAAAAAAAAAGTATAGTTGTCGCTGTTTACCGGGAAGTAGCTTGCTGGGATCAATGGGCTCGGTGATGTCGATGCAGTCGTCCTTGTACGAGACGTACGGCAACAGCCGAGCGATCTTATCCATTTCCTCGTGCGGCTTGCCCACCTGCGAAAACGAAAAGGTTTTGAGTAACGCAATGGCCTCACGTGTAGACGTGTAGGTAGTTTGGGCTGCTTTTGTTGAAAGCTTCTTTTTTGCTTATCGAGACGGCAAAGCCTGCATTCCGTTAAATTAAGTGGGAAAAAACAAACAATTTCGATCATTGTCACTCATTGTTTGCGGGAAAATTATTTAGAGTGTACAGGTCGAGAGGAGGAAGAGAAAAAAAAGCGAGTACAAAATCGCCTATCCACGTTGCACTTTTACCATTAAGCGAATCGTCTTGAAAGCTCATGCGACAATTGTCCGTCGAAATAACAGCCCGAGAGACGAACAATAATTTTCGGGCTCGCGTAAAATGATCCGTTACCATCCGGCTGTGCATCACGCGCACGTGGTGTGGATTTCTTTCAAAACCCGATGCTCAGAACATTATGCAGTATTGTGCAATTGTGTGTATAAGTACGTGACTCGGCGACGGGCGTGTATAGATCTGTGATTTTTTTTTCCACCGTCGCAGTTTGTGTTTGCATAACGGAGCATCATCATCATCATCATCATCATCATCTTCGGATGTTTGACGTTTCTCGGACGAGTTTGGACTTGCGCAACAGCCGGATAGAGTTGACGATTGCTCCGGAGAAAACGTAATTCGCTCCATAACCGTGTACACGCGTGCGATCAATTGTTGCAAAGCAATATATATATATATATAAGTATGGAGAGATACTTGCTCGTAACATCATTTCGTCGTCTGTGTTATTTTGATTACACTATATAACCGTCGTTTCAATGGTTGGGCGATATAGCGTTATGCACCACTATAACTTTTCAGCCGAGCAAAGCATACACGTAGTTCGCGCGTTAGATGTATAAATATATGCATAGACTGCGCGTGTTACGTGCATGGGTCAATTAAAATTTGCGTAAGGCCGAAAGGTGATGATAATAATAATAATGATGTAGCCTAACGAGCGTCTAAATTTAAAAGTCCACTGATTAAGCGTCCGCCAGACAGAAATAATTATGGGCAGCTTTGTTATGGACACTTTTGTTACACCGGCCACTGGTGGTAACATATTCGTATGGCTGTATTGTATGAACGCTCTCGGGGTATTTTTCATTTTCGTGTAAATTTTCTTGAAAAACTCATTTTTGCCCTGTCACATAAATACAAAAACATGTTTGACACGTGCAGCCAAACATATTACAGTATTTCCCTTGGACGTATAAGGTATATACTTATATTATACATAATGGAATTTTTTTTTTACAAATTTCATAAGAGGAGACAGTGACTACGTTGCATCGAGAGCGTAAAGTCACGCCGACGTCTTGCATAATTGATTATGCCAAACAATCATCGATCCCCACACTAGTGTGGGTTCTGTTTGTAGGGCTAAGCCGCGTCGTGTACGTACGAATTATGTATAGCGACACCGAGGTGCATCCTTACGACGACAGCAGCTGTGATCTCTCTATATTTATTACCTTTAAGCAGATAATATATACACGCGCGTGACGTCTCGATCGATTTTCGTGTAATTTCTTACTTTTTCGCGCTTATCTCTCTCCCATTCTTTCGTGGTTACACCTACATACGAAAGACACACATACATATATATGTATATATCTATCGCAAAGTATGTATAATTTCACGTTTCGCGGTTGATTTTGTTTTTCAAAGTAGGTTACCCCGCAATTTCTTTCACCGAGGCCTGTATTATTTTATTAAATGCCTGGAAACAGGAGCGAGGATAATCGCGCGCTCGACCAGCATAAATCATGCGGTGTGTGCCTATACCAACAATCGCACGTGTGCACGCACACACACGCGCCCGTTTTATGATTCTATACACACGCACACTCATTGCACATGGGAGCGTTTTGCCGCATTCTATTGGCGAGTAAATTCATGAAAGAAAATCCATCGTTTAGACAACACGGAATAAGTACATCGAGGTCTCGGCTGTGCATAATATACCACACACTTGTCAATTTATTCTCGACATCAAGTGTACACCTGTAAATAAAGAGAATATGTCACGACGCTTACGGTAATGCCCAATATATTGCAGAAGAAAAACGCTTGCGTAAGTGCCAAATGATTATACGCATCGGAACTTCTCTTACGTGAGAACCGTGGGGCGTGAAATGTACAGTTTCGTGGATGATTTATTCAAAAAGCTGTATGCTGGAGAAAAAAAAAAAAAAAAAAAAAAAGAAAACAAAGCGCTTGCAGCTTCGTGAAAGTCAATCATTGGTTGTGAAAACCAATACATGTATACACACGTGTTTCCGCTCTCGTAAGTATTTTCCCGATGTGCAAAGAGACGCGTGAAACGTATCGCCGTAGGGGGGTAAAAAAAAAAAGAGGTGTTGCGTATACGAACCTTGAGGAAGACCCCGAGCACGGCCAGTCCATCGGGCGCCTTGGCTGCCTCGGCGAACGTCTTGTACTTGCTGGTGTTCCAATGCACGAGATGCAACTGCAACAGAAAAACGTCAACTAGAGTCACATCCAACTTCCATGTAACACCTATTTGCATATTACGCGACCGAAACGAATGTAAAATCCTTTAGACCGGGAGGTCCTGCATGAGGCTTACCGCACGTGTGCTGCGCATCCGAAAACCATTTGTTCCCAACACCTACTGGGTAAGAAACTGTTTTTCCCTCGGGAGAATTCATTTCACCCCTTGCGCTGATGCGATTGCCTTGTCTCCTTTACGTAACGCGCGCAAAACCGTATAAAGACGTACGCCTCTATTGTCCTGTTTTGAATTTTCGCCGAAAACTACTCTCACGCATAATGTATATAAATGTGTACAAAGGCCGTGTAGGAAATTATTCAGCTGCTTAGCTAATGGGCAGTAGGGGCAAAATTAGCGGGGACAATTGTTTTGGTTGAAAAATAATAGACGCCTGTGTGGGTGTGTAGATATTGTATATAAACGAGGAAAAATTTTAATAAGGGAACGAGTACACACGCGAGCAAGTCTTGCCGGCGATCGACGCTAATGACACGTGATTACCCGCAAGAGACGGAAAATAGGTGTATACATTTATATACCCTGGGCAGGGGTATTTAGTCACGAAGGATGAATTTTCAAACGCCGCGTATCTATATGAATGAGCAAACATCGTCTAGATCAAAACATTTCCACGATCATTCCACGTAATGAAATCCACCCTAACGTGTCATTGTTCTATTAAAAAAAAAAAAAAAATCGGGGTGGAGTACACAAATACGTTTGACGAACCCTCACGGGATAACGAGTTATAGTACCGTGAGTATATATAGAGGAAAAAAAAAAAAAACAACAAATCGGCTCCTCGTTTGCGTCATCGGATCGTAATACGCTTGCACCTCTGCGTTGTTTTTTTTTTCCCCTCTCGATTTACTGCACTAAGCTGTTACGGCTGCCGTACTATCACGTAACGAGCGATGCGTTGCTATAACGAAGCGCGAGAGAGTTGATCGGCCTGAGTTGCATGTATATAGGTATACTTTTACGCGAGTTGCGCAACCCGAGCCGAACGAAAAGCTGCATTCCAACGCGCAATGCGAATCTAATTTTTTGGAACGATACCACAGACTTGCTTTTTCAATTGTTTTTGCAATATAATTATTTTCTGAATTAATCAATATTCTGTGGGTTAAGAAAATGGTATTTCCTGCTAAAAAGATACACGAAAATTTAAAGAAAAAGAAACAAAGTATCAAAATATTTTACTTGAAATACCTTACAATAAAGTTCAACACATATCTATAAAACGCACTGCACACTTATCTGGCAGTGGAAAAAAAAAAAAAAAATTTATTTTCCTTCAATATTTCGCTACGAGTAGTAATGAACAAAGAATGTTCTCAGCAAAAAGAGTACAGGCACTTTGTCGAAGAGACAGAAACTGCAAGCGTTGAAAAATCCATAAAATAATTGCGCCCGCCGGTCAGGGCACTCGTCAAACAAACGTAATAACGCGTATGGCAATTCATTTGTTTCTTAAACCTAATCCCCACACACCTAATTCCGTAATCCGTAATTTTCTCTTCGTACCGCGCAATTAGAAAAACGACCGGTCGCTACCTTTTTTATCGTAACGTACGCATGGTAATGGATTCGCGTGAGATTAGTAGACCTTTCAGACGGCCTGAAACGAGAGTCCGACGACGTATGGAAAAAAAAAGGTCGTTAATAGATCGTCGACGAGTCGATATATTCGCGTATGTGTATTATACAAATGTCACCTTGGCGGCAACCTTTCAACATATTATTCTTTTTTAATGACGCGAAAGTGCGATTCGAGTAACGCGCGGTGACAGACCATAGCTGAAAACCACGAACGCACCCGTCAGCAATAACCGACGAAAAACACGGAGCGAGTGAGAAGAAAAAATGTATCCTGCGATCAAGTACCCATATATAACCCGTAGATCGAGTCGAGAGCGATATATTATATGCTAACTTGATCCGATGATCGGCCTGCGAGTGCTCGACTCGTCTCGTGGAACAGATCAGGATGCTCTTGTATATATACCCTCGGAGCTTCATGGAGCCGGTATGATGTAAGATGTACCCTATACATACACACACACAACGATGCTATCACCCGATATGACGCAGAGCCACGCGCTCTCACGTTCCGCCGACACGCGGTCATGTGATGTGATAAGAGAGGCCGTGATGTGTGCTATACCTGTACATGTATACTCGAGACCGAGAGCTGATTTTATGTGGCAATTTAAAAACTATTATCATCAACTCCCCCTCGTCTCTCGCGTATATGTATCTACTAGGTATACGCATTGCTTTTATGATGAACATATACCTATACTCTCTGAAAACTCTTTTGAGTGAGAAAAAATGGCCAAAAGTTAAGTTTTACGGCTTCTTTTAAAAGTAGATTTGAGTCGTATTTTTTGGTAAAAAGTAATTTATCTACAGTCCAAACACGATGATGAATCGGGCTGATTTGATGAAGTTGTTTGGGGGAAAGAAAAAAAAAAAAAAACTGATCCATATACGTACGGAAATTAGGATACACGTTTAATACGTGTTGTTGGACAGTGAATTTTCAGTTTTAAACAATAGGCAACAAGATCACAATATCTTTCGGATAAATGGAAACACGTTATCACAATTTGATACGTATATGCCGTACGAAATAGCTTCGTATTTTCAGGATTGCGTCGTGTGTGTGGGTACGTAATAGTTACGTCTTATCCTTTTGATTGGATTTCCATAATCCTATACGTACCTTGCGACTATCAATGTAATTTAAATTCTAGTGGCTAATAATAAACCCATTTTCATTATAAAGTCGATGTGTAAAGTGACATTACGTAAATCAATTCAACGCTTCATTCAAAAAATTGAGATAAGAGAGCAGAGCGTTGATTAACGTCCTCCTGGAAAGTCTGATAAAAAGTTCCATCTCTGGGTGTCGTAAATCCTCACATGTACTCAATCGAGCGATAAAAAAGTTCCCCAATACTTAACGATTGACAAGAGGATAAATATATGGGTACCCACCTCGCCAGCGAAAGCTTGTCCATCGACGGTGTGCTCGGAACCCCGAGAATCGCTGCATCCCCAATGGCAGTGGTACTGCTCGAGCTTGTAGATGTCGTCCATGAGAGGCCCCCCGGTCAGGACTGAAAACAAAAATGTCGATCCACCAATAGGTCTCACGTAGATCCAAGCACCGAAAAATCATATAAAAATAGAACGAATATGCAATCCAGTTAACGCAACGAGCGAGTAAAATTGACCGACGCGATACGGCTTATCTATACCCTTAGCGCCACGAATACCCGATGATCCCCCTCAAACGTAACCAACTAACCATACGTAAGACTGACTCCATCCAGCTATCAACGTAAATGAAAAAAAAAAAAAAAAAAAAACAACAACAACGTACGGCAATTATCCCCACTCACGCGGTATAAACAACCCTATTTGGGAAACCCATTAGTTATCTTCCACGGATACAAATACACCTATATGTATATGTGTACCGGAGACTATCAGTTCCGGTAGCCCAAATAGGTAGGCCGAAAACAAATCGAAAGGCTTACAGTCACGAACAGAAAGTAAAACTTACCCGAGCTCCTGTACGCTCTTGCTGCGTCACAGGATAGGCTCGATTAGCGATAACGATATAGGGGGAGATATGGATATATATATATATATA
>NW_019379479.1:425740-558646 GCF_000648655.2 Copidosoma floridanum
AATATATATATATATATATATATATAAACATATATATATATATATGTATATATATGTACACACAAGGTAAAGTTTATTGGGAAAGAGGGAGGGACGATTACAAGAAACTGTTTATCGTCCGTCCTGAATGTACCCTTTGCTTAGTCACCCCCTCGTGAAATAAATCAAAATTAATGGGGTGAATTTCCTTGGTTCAGCGCCACGGGTGTTTTCTCTCTCTTTCGGTTTCCACAGACTGACCTTGACGAAATTCCATCTACTTGCGTTTGTCAGGCCTAACGAATTTCGGCACCTCCGAAATGCAAACCGAGGAAACTCCCCCTCCTCCCTCCGGGATAAATTTATTCCGCGCGTCGGAGCATCGGGACTCTATCTGGCGCCCCTAGCTATTTTGGGAGAGCCCGCATAGTTTGCGCAGCTTCGAAGAGCCCCTAGTTTGGGTGGAAAAACTTTGGTATTTACTGTCTGGAGCGACGATCGATTTATTGAAAAATCATAATTCATGATATATTGTGTTGTGACGATTATTTATTAAGAAACAACAATATTATCTCAACGATAAGTACAACGAAAATCATTGCCAACAATTGTATTGCAGGTTTTTTTTTTTTTTTTTTTTTTGCCTCGTCTACTGCGACTTTACAAGCACAACAGTCGTAAAGTGAGATTGGCCGCGTATTATGTCAATTAAAGGCGCTGTTTAATAAACGGGATCTGGAGTTGGACAACAATGAGCTCACGTGCGCGTGCAGGGCAGGAAACTTTGTCCAGCTGGTTTTCTGGAAAAACAGCCGCTCGATTATATTTTTATTGTTACATCAGCCGAAGCTTTTAAACATATATTCACGCATTGTACAGCAATGATTTCAATGAGCAAATACTGCGTGCTCTGATATTTCTCTCCGTGAACTCGCGACAAACGCAACAGTTGAGTTTTTTTCCGCGTTGCATGTAATAATTATGCCGTTGGATTTTTTTTCTTTTTCTACGCTCGGAACAATCGGATTTTTCATTTTTCACGTTTGCCGGTGGTTATCGAGATTATGCTCAACGAGGAAAGTGTACGAAAAATCGCGCTTTTGCATTTTGATTTAAAGAGTTCGCAGAATATCTTAACCCGCTGTTTTTTTTTTTCCTACCGAAGGTCACGAGGTATCTTTGCAATTCATCCATCTTCCTTGAAGCTTTTTTTTTTTTTTTTTTTTTTCTCAAAGCCCCGCGATTTGTCATCATCTACTTTTTCTTTCAAAGCCAGGAATTATGCGGTATTAGCATAATCTCGGGATTCTTTTCGTACGCAATGTAATCGCGTCCCAGTTTTTCTGTTAAAAATATGGTTCGTCTGCAAAGTAAAAAAAAAAAAAAAACAGTACCCTGACAAACAGTTGATGCAAAGAATAATCCGGTCGTAAAATTAATTAATAATACTATTTGTACACCACGCCTTGGCAACTGAGTTTTCTAATTACGCCCAACTCGACTTTTCTTGATTACTGTGCAAAGTTGGCAATCCACATAATACGAGCATCGATTTGAGCTAAGACGTTTATAAAATAAGTACCTTTGACAACTCCGTTTTGACACAAATGCGCGAGTCTCGGGGATTTTAGGATCAGCTACTCGTTAAGATACAGCGAAACAAGTGGGTATTTTTTTTTATCGTCAGAAATAATGTTTTGACAAAGCATCAGGCAATACATTTTTCCTCAAAAAAAAAAAAAAACTTGTGCGTGACTGTGACGAAATTCGTATTTCACTGAAATATTTGCATAAGAATGAGCTAAAAAAATGCTTATTCAAGTCACGTGCGAGTGGTTTACACGAGTGTCAAATTTATCGCTTCAACATTTAATATTAAAAGTACACTGTTATTTCACTTCTTTTTTTTTTTTTTTTTTCATTTAACAATGACTAATTCAAGATAAAGCCCACTTTTATTAAAATATTCTCAAGATATGATGGACAAACAAAAAAAAAGTAATTCCAAAACTACTTAAAGATTATTTGATTCGAAATCTTTGAACTAGCGAGACTCAGCTGTACAAGTTGTGAGACGTTGGTCGAAAAAAAAAACTGATTAATAATTCAGGAGTCAAAAAAACTCCGTACAACCGTATTGTAATAAATATTATGAGGATATCCGCGTTGGCGAACATTACGCATACAGACACAGCTTCTACAACAATATACATACACAAAAAGCGCCTCGGCAACTCATGTCGCTCGTGCGCGTAAATGAATGTTTAAGTATTTGCATTGATGTACACTTAAGTCTATATCGTACAAGTTTTATACCTGCGGTATACGTAGTGAACATAAGAGCACACGCGATCGAAACTACAATGTACATGCTTATACGGCTAAATTATTTAGATTCGGATAAAATAGCCGTCACACGCTGCTTTTATTAAAAGTATTACGGGCGTTCGCGTGAGCTGTTCAATTTGCGTGATCAATCCCCTTTTCATTGATTGCAATAAAATTTTACCTGTTACATTCTCAACCAGCATACCTTTCTGCCATATATATATATATACGATGAATTGAAAAAAAAGCGCTTTTGTTTATCATTTTGTTATTTTTTGTTTTCGTTTTATTTACCAACAAGATGTAAAAACGTTTCCACCCGTGCGCCACGAACGTCAAATATGGAAGCGACGACAGTCGCCACTCTGTTGTTTGTGTTCTGTCTCCCTCGGGGTACGCGCACGGAAATACAAAATTATGCAAATTGAGCCGCATCGAGAAAAGTAGTCGCAATATAGGCTCGCTCGAACAATCAAAGACGTACAAAGTGCTCTCTCTCTCTCTCTCTCTCTCTCTCGAGAACTTTTGCTACACGCATCGTATTGTTTAGTCAGAGACAGTAAAATTGACCCTCTTATTTATTCACTCCACGTCAATTTCGGTTTTTCGGTACACGCCCTCGTTAATACTGCAGCGTAAAATGTCAATTTAACTTTGTACTGATTTTCTTCTCGTGTTTTTTTTAAACCACGATAAATAAAATATTGGAATAGTCGATGAATTCACTATCACGAAAGAAATCAATGTCCCAGTGAAACCCCATAGAAGAAAAACTGTGTGACGCGATGAAAATTGTTGCCGTTGCCATTAGTATTCGACGTTTCGAGTCCTTTTAACCCAATAACAATCGAAAGGGGAAACTACGATATTGACCTTGAAATCGTAATTACGTGTATCTATTGTGTTGCCGATGACGATCGCATTCATGCGCGATGCGCATGTCGACTCGGAGACAAGCTAATTTTACATTTCAACGAGCCGCTCGTTGTTCCATCCAATTACTCATTGTTCCGCGGAGGATCTCGCCGATTGCATGGGTACTCTAAAGTAATTGTTTTCCTACCCTTAAACTTATTACTCGCAAACACCGGCAATATTTTCTCGCGCAAAAGTACGGCTTTATCTCCACAAAAGCGAGCGTCGATGCATTATGCATGACGATAAATTGGATGGTTATATACTTACAGGTGCCCTCGCCGTCGGTGTCGATGCGCCAGCAGTAGCCCGGATTGACGAGCTTGCGCGAGGCATTGGCCGGGTACTTCCATCGCAGTGGTTTGCTCAGCAGTGCCTCATGGTCGGATTGGGCGTTTTCGGTCTCGATGTTCACGGGACTCTGGCGCGAGCCCGCTGCCATTGGGAATCTGTCGCCCCACGTGCTTGGTCCTGAAACACAAAAATTACAATAGCGTGACTTCTTTACTTCATTCCAATTTCATGTGTCATGTTATCGATAAGGGGCGTGTAATTCAATTTTCCATTTTTGGACAAAACCGTTCGTGGCTATACTTTGGGTTAAAAGTACTATACACGATTCCTCGAGAGCAATATTAGGTCTTTGCGTGTTTTGATAGTGACGAAAATTAGCGTCCACGCGTCAAACAAATAATTTAATTTTCGAGCTGTGTGTACACAGAGCAAAGGTAGATTGTGTTGTCGACAATGCGAGCATCGCGTTATTGTAATCGTCGCAGAGTCCAAGGCCGCACGAATCATTTGAGCGTGTCCATGTGAACCGACTCTGGGTGTAGGTATATAGGAAACGCTATCGGGGCGTTTGATCTATTTTAGCTAATACTTTAAGTAACCCTCGTTACGATCCATTTCCATCGGTTGATCCTTTGTTCCGAAAATTTCACCAACAGCGCAAAGTATTAAAATTACCCAACTCAAAATGGGTGTAAGTACATTCAACGCTTCAAAGCGATGATTAAAAAACAAATCATAGCCAATTTGCGAAAGCCATTATTTTTCTAAAAAAAAGTACTTGTATAATGTAAATCCCAAAACACGCGGTGATGACTAAATTGTCACGCGTTACTCTTAAATCATTTACTTCACGTATGGACAATCCAACGTATACTCTAATCGCGTTCATTGACGTGTTTCAAATAGCCGCTAGCCGTACAGTCATCAAATATATTGCTCTTTTTAATAGCTTATCTATAGATTACAACAGCTCATTATTCTTTACTGATTCATCTTCGATTTTTTAGTGCACCGAAAGGACAAATTGATTCATAAATCGCTTCGGTTGGTTCTTATCACGGGACTTAAAAAAACACTCAGCCATTTCGTGGTAACCCTGAGGCACATAACTATATGTATGCTTCCTCAAAAAAAAAAAAAAAAAAAAAATCATAGCGAGAACAAGTCAACAATTGGCGTACACCTGCACGTGCTCGTCAAAGAGGAAAAGTCCATTCCACTTTTAAATAAATATACTCATATCTGGCGAGGCACAGAGCACGCGATTATCGTGTCGCGCGACCCAGCAAAGATAGAGGTAATTTTTTATACCGATTTATCGCTGTTCTGCTGTGGAGATCGTATATAGCCCTTCGATCTGATTTCGTATCGCTGCACTCGAGAAACTTATCGGACATAATGTTACACATGTTTGCGCGAGTGAAAACGTCCGTTACGTAAAAAATGTTATCGCTGCAGATGCATTGACAATTGTTTTCTTTTGTCTCGGAGATATTTCAAAACAAAGTCGTGTGTCGAACAAGAGGAAACTCACGATGAATTTTTCTTAAACACCGTACGAACATGCTTATTTTGTGTGTTTACCGAATCGCGATTACGCAATGATTTCGTGACTATAAGAAAAAAAACTTTTTTTTTACACTATTCGAGGAAGGAAAAAAAAACGTATTCTCGTACATCTACATGAAATACCGATCAAAAGAGCACATCGCTCGGAAGAGATGTACCCCGTTTAGCATAACTTTCTTTTCCACTCGGGAACCGATGCTCCCTTCCTTCCGCGCTACTTGCACACCGGGGCTGAGCACGTCAGCCGTGACGTAAGCTCGGAAGCTCCAAAAAGTTGCCGACTTTGGGTTGACGCCACGCGCGGTTGTGACATTTAGGTGGGAACTTTGAAATGATGGATCGCGAAGCGGAAAAAAAAAAACGCAGGTCCGGCGATTGATCGGCCTCGAGGATCATGGGTGTATACACTTACAAAGTAGGCGGAAGGATCTTGACACGGTTGATCTCGCGGCCTTCCGGTTTGATTTGTTAATTCAGCTGGAGCGGAACGAGAAGGCAAAAAAAAGTAAATACAACAGAGGCACTTTTTTGCTCGTAAAAAAAAAAATTCACTTTATCTCAGGGATCATTGGTAAGATAAGAAAAAAAAAAAAAAAAAAAAAAAAAAGGTTTGTGTATATCGTTATGGTGACGCAACGTTGTTTGAACGACATTTTCCGGGTAATATAAGTTTCGCGAATCGTGACGCGAATTTGAGAGAAGCAGCGGAAAAAAACGGCTTTATTCGATTGTTCGGCATAGTTTTTGCATCCGCGCATAAACGCGCAATTGTACTGCAATGGGGGAAAAGAAAAATTCCGCGAGGAGATATGGCTGTTTTAGTCTTCCAGAGACGACGATTGCAAGGTCGGCTTCGCGCCAACTTTGTTTACAGGGTCGATAATTTTATTATTTTTACACCTGTATGTGCCTCGAAATCGTCGACATCACTGTTTTTTTGGTCATAAATTGTCGCCCGCACGTGCAACAAGACGTTTTCTTCTGTCACACGAGGCGTCGTGTGTGGGGGGCCCAGCACTAGTCTGCCTCCAATTATCGAGGCCTGGGCATATACAAAAGTCTCCGATGCAACAATGGAACGAGTATAGGTAAGTACACCTGCAGCCTCCTTTTTGCGTATAGACGCGCACTCTTTGTTTTCCCTCCTTGTGATGTTTGCTCGAAAAGAGAAGAGTCGACCCAAGGGCGTTTCGGCATCTGTCGGATAACGATCGTCGCAATTGACAATTTCAAGGCGCCGCGTCATTAACAACTCCCTGCCTTACGTTTTTACAGTGTTGATGCACGCGTACGCGTTTCGTTGGATTTGTTTGCTCGGGGATAAAGGCTCGAGGATTTATTGCATAAATTATGTGCTAGCGAGCTCGTGCATGTACACGAATTTCGTTTTTTGCGGCAATGACATCACCCGGGAGGACAAAGAAATCAGATTTTTGATCTTTGAAATGGAAGAAGAAGCATACATTAAGTCATTGTATCGATTGTTCTTCGGCTCAATTGACGATTTTCTCATTTGATTTAAAAAAAAACCGTAAGGTTTATAAAAAAAATTTGAAATTGTTAGGAATTACATTAATTGGCACGTATGAGTACTATAGACAATCGGTAATGTTTGTTTTCAGCGTTAATAGTTTTATTGACTTTTCCGAGAGTCATAATTGGACAGAAACATCGTTTTTCTATTTTTGTCGCGGCATAACGTATGTTATTTTACCAACAACGATATATTGAACGATGTAGCTGTAAAATAAAAAAACCTCAAGGGCACTTCACTTAAACTTCTTTATCAATTGAAAGAAAAAGGTGAATTAATACACCTTTCCTTCAAATGAGTGTTTATCAACATAAAAAATTACACAAAATAAAAAAAGGAGTACTTGCGAATCCACGTAATAAATCATTATCGCGTATCAAAAATTTAAAAAGCTCAGTCATTAAGTCTTAAATCTTGGGGAATCAAGAGTATTTATGAAACAAATCCAAAGTACGGCATAGGGATAAAGTAATTATTTTCTCTCGGTGATTGGCGCGAGCTACCGAACAAAAAAGAGCTTAGTACAATTTGGCCGTACTCTATTGAAATGCATATAATGTACGTATGAGGTACTGAAGCTTATTTTCCAGTGATGCGAAGGTCTACAATGAACGTTTGGATATTAAACCGAAAATCCCATAGCTCACTCTCGGTAAATTAAAGTCTCGTGAGCTGCGAAAAAGAAGAACGTCTCTTTCACGCAAAGCTCGTCCATCACGGCTAAATACGTGACATCCGCACCAGACGGGTATAAGTACTCGCGTGCTTGAAAAAAAAAACCCAGTTTTTTCACAGAAAATATTCTCCCTCTCCCAGGATTGATGGCTCTGGGGTGAAGAAAAAAGAAAAGAAAAAACAAAAGTAAAGTGATGCGATGTGTGCGCATGGGGTGTCTCGAGGTTTACCCTCCCAGCAGCTGTCCTTATCGTCGGTTTTCGTAAAAAAAAAAGGGTTGTACTGTGCGTACGCGGCCGTCAATTTTGCTCGCCATACAGTTTTCCCGAAGAATTTCAACAGCGTTCGCGGACTCGTGGCGCCAATCGGGAGTTCGAAACGCGATAAGATACGACGGCGGACGAGCCTCCTCTCTGGGTTTTACCGATGGTTGAGTGCCACGTACATATAGTTCAAAGATAAATCGTGGAAAATTTCTACAGGCCATATATCACGTTTCTTTACGAGAATGTACATCGTTTGTTTCACGTGAAAAACACCAAAAGTAACCAAAACCTTTTTCAATTAAAATTAAATGCCACGGTTTTGGCTAAAAATTGCAATGTTAGTAATGGTCCTATAAACAATATATAGGTGTATCAACAAAATATCTCGAAGAGCTTCCCCATTCGGTATATAAATATAGGTAACGAGGATTTAACAATGAATTTATCGCCAGACGATTTAAAGTTAATTAAATTATCGTCAAACGCAGATAATAAATATATACAGTTGCTCAGACGGACAATATAGATTCTAATGTGAGCAGTGACAGTAATAGCGTTATCTATAGTAACCTCTGAAAAAACGTTTGCCACGCACGGGGAGATGCGGCATTATCGTCGTGTGAGTATAAAAAAGAGGTTCGTGGCTGGAGGCACGAAAAAAAAGTGGCAAAATCAACGGGATCGAAAGGTTTAATCAAGATCGTCCCATGACGAATGAGATTTTTTTTTTTTTCGAGGTCTGCGTACAGCCGTTGACAACTGCTCGTTACTTGTATGAAAACAAAAAAAAAACAAAAGAAAGAAATCAAGTTCAGCCAGAGCTTATCAAGTACATTTCGTCCGAGGGGGGGAGGTGTATCCCTTCTGTTGTACAGTCAGCAGTATTCCATGTGTTCCATTGTTGGGCTATTGTGTTCTTCGAACACGCGACGAAGATATTATTCCGCTTTTTTGTCTCGAAAAACTTTTCCCCGCCGCTCGCACGAAACGAAGCCCAATATATATATAACACGTGGTTTGATCTTCGTCCGGGCGCCAGTTCTCCTCCCCATGCAACATAACATCGACGATTTCACGAGGGCGGCTTTTTTCCCTCGACTTTTGAACTTGTAAATATTTCTCCATCCTCGCGGCTTCTTGGTGCTTCATCGCGCGTGTGTTTGCCCATATAAACGATTGTTTTGCTAGATTATACATCACCAAGATAAGGCAAGTGCAGCGCGTGTACCCAGTACTTATATAGTTGGGAAGGAGCGAAGAGTCACGCGTGCGCTCGTACGATGCCGTCCCTTCTTTTTCCGCTTTTTCGGGGGGAACGAGTAAACGAGAGAAACTATACTCTTCTTTCCATATATATGTAGGCCTGGGCACACAAACTAGCACCAGCTGCCTTGTTTTGTTACATTGTTTCTCTTAGTATATATGGATGATGGTGGTGGGTTTCCGGGAAATTTCGGATCCACTTTCTCTTTGGGAAGCCGGTAAAATTGAAATTTCCCCCCAAGAGTGTCGAGCAAGACATAAACATTCGAATTTTTGATACCTAGTACTTGCAGAAATCAATTTTTTTTTTTTTTTTTTTTTTTATCACTCCCACGTTTCTCCTTTCGATGGCTCAGCGGAGATGCTGTAAGTTGAGACGACAAAAGCAATTTTAGCGAGAATAGAGAAAAGAAAACCTATTCACGGTCACGTGCAATGGTGGTGATATTGTTGCGACCAGCTCGGCCGAGCCTAAATATGTATGAGTTTTGCGGAGTATGAACTAATGGTGTGTATATAAATATGTATTGCCCAAAAAATATAAATGTATACATGGGGCGACGCAGTGGCGGACGTACGCACGTGGCAAGTGCCTACGCACATACATACGTACATACATAATACGTTTTAGGGGAGAAACGACGGAGTTGCGCAAAAAGCCAATATAGGGGACGAAGAGGGATGAGGAGCTCTAAGGCGTGTAGTGCGTGTATTCTCGAGGCGGAGGAATATTTAGCTATAGATGGATGGCTAACTTTTATAAGTTGGAAATTGTACGAGGGTTCGGGAAACTTTTTTGAATATTTTGCGGGATCGGACAAAGTGTAACCATACGTGGGATGTTTGGGGACATACTTATACAAATATATCCAAGTTATGATTGAAGGATAAGTTCACGTAATTTTAATTAAGCTAACAAAGTCAAAAACAATGTGACCGCTTGGTGTGAATTATACCACTACTACTGTCATGAAACATAAGTAGAGTTTTAATTATCATCGATTATAATAATAATAAAAACTCGTTACGATAATTGAGAGAAAAAAAAAATTAAAAAATGAAATAAAACTTTTACAGCTAACGCGTCAATCCTGCATTGTTAACATCTCGTAATGTCGCTGAATGTATACCCATCAAATATTTATCAGCCCAACGATAAAAAAAAAAAAAAAAAAAATATCGCGCAAAGATCATGCGTCCGTTGTTATCTGCGATGCATCAGACAAAACACCCGTTCACGTGCGTAACGATTTATTGATACCCTTGACATTTTTCATACGAAAACAAATGCTGATAAAAAAGAAAGAAAGAAAAACCATTTCCCACTAAAGTCAAGGTAAGACGCGTAAAAACTGCACATTGTGAGTCAAGTCTCGCTCTCGGAGCAAATGGAGCGTAATGTGCTTCCAGAACGCGTTAACTAGCGAAGAATAAATAAAACAAGGTGTTGGGGCGAGAGAAAGAAAACCAAACGATCGAATTATGATATTAGCGCCGAGTTAAGCCCCTCGAGGAGGTAAACTTACAGGAGGAGAACGAGTTTTCTTGGCAAACTTTGTAAACAAGAGAGAAGGAAGAAGAAAAGTGCTGACCATAGACACCCGTTGGATCATAGTATATACACGGGCACCAGCCGCGCCTTCTTTATGTTACTGAGTTGTAAAAAAAAAAAAGTGGTCGTCTCGTGCTCTCTTTCCCCAAGGTTGTATATATTATACGAACGAGCGAGTGTCCCTCCCTTTCTCGATGCGGTAAGTGGAGAAAAATTATAATGAGGCGCAGAGGTGTAACACTACATTATAAAGTGTCACGGAAGCGCGAAGGTGCGGAGTTTTGTTTTTCACCTATTCCGTTACGCTTATTATAATATACTTTACATGCCAGTGTACACAATCTATTGCGTGGTATTTTTACCTAAACGTCTGTTTTGAGTAAAGTGATTTTTTTTTTTTTTTCCCGAGGCAAGGAGTGAAAGTGGACAAGGGTAATGTTATTACTTGGGGGACGATGACTTACGAAATTCCCAAGTGCATCCATCAGCTCGAATGTAAGGATCCTTTTTCGTTACCTCTCGCCGAGGGAAAGTCCGGGGGTAGAACAATGAGCACTGTTAAGCTTCTCTCTCTCTCTCTCTCTGGACTTATTGTTTGAAAACCAACGCAATTGGCATCGCGAAACAATAAACATTACCAAGCATACCTCGGATTCTCTCATTTTACGAAAGATGGAGGATATTTTTCCCTCGCGATGAAAAAAACAAAAAAAAAAAAAAAAATCACGTGTGCCAATATAAATGATAACAATGGCTTTCGATAGCTTTCGAAAGTTCGGTGTACTCGCGAGTAAACAAATGTAAGCGGCGCACCGCGAGAAAACTCCAAGAGGCGTCAATGATATTATGTACCGTTACAATTATATACATACATATATATATATATACGTACATTGCACGCGTGACCCGATACCAACGCACGCACGAGTGTATCATATTTTTACATACAATTGATGAAAAAACTCGTCAAACGCTTACGGTGATGGGCATGAGCAGGTATATATTTAGCAGTGGGAAGAACCGGTTTACACCAGACAGGATCGCGAAAAAACCGCATTTGCATTTTCCTCTAAGTTTACACAAAGCACAACGTTACAGGATAGACTTACACATCACGCGGATAAATTTGCATCGGAGTTATTAGCCTCTCGAGTTATATATGTGTAAGCGACGAATGTTCTATTTCAGATGCTGCGCATGTACGTATTGGTACATTAAAAGCGACCTGTTGACGGAAACGATTGTAAAACCGTGCGTCTATGGATTAGCTATCTTTTGCTTATCTGACTGCGAGAGCTCTATTGTTTGAGTAACGGTGGGATGATAATGATCAGGGTCGCGATCGCGCTTGGATTTTATACTTACTTGATACGGATACCTCAGCGCTATCTCGATTTTATAGAGAAAATAAGCGCCATTTCGTAAAACCTATTTTTTTTCAACTCTACAGCGTTAACTTTGATCTTTGACTGTTTAGGAAGGAATAAAACTTTTAAACACTTCCTTATGCGTTTTCCGTGTGTATTTTTAGAAAATTCATCTTACTCCCGGTATAATAAATAGCTCCTTGATAACATTGTCAAGCACGAGCATGTTTTTTCGAGTAGAGGTTTTTTTTTTTTCAAAATAGCGGATAGTTTAAAAAGATCTTGGAAAACTTTAAAAAATAAAATTTTGTTCCATAATATTGTCTTACTCACAATTTTAGAGATAAGCTGTAGTTAGAATTTACAAGAGTGCAATAATACAGAGATACGCCAGAAAACAAACGAAAGCCAATATTTCGACAAAAGTAGGTACTTACATGCCTCTCTATTAAGTAAATATTAATTGCTGAAATATCATCGGTGATTTTTCTCCTGCAAAGAGCGTCGGTGCGCTGTTAGTTACAGGCTCTGTTATAAGCATGTGTACAATGATGGAAAAAAAAAAAAAAAAAAAAAATGAGTCACTTGTATTAAAAAACCATCCCACAGCTATTTAAATATCAGATTTGACGACGGACGCCAGTTCGGTACCTACATATAGACGTATATCTAATTTAGTTTTTTCGCGCGTGCTAAAATTATATACGACTCGCAACCGCACCGCAAAATAGGCTACCCCCGGGAGGAGCAGCTACAGACCGAGTGACACAGAATGCGACCAATTTCTCGGCACAAAGGATCAAATTTCATCGGTGCAACATATAAATATGTATACATCGTGGCATACCTATCCGACAGTTTGTACACTTATAAAAGTACGCGAAGTGAAGGCTGCACTGCACGTATATATATATATATGTAATAGTGCCACATACGAGCAGTGCAAGAGGAGACTCGTAGAGGTACCCATCACACGCGAAAAGCAGTACAGCACGGCGGGAATCGATGACCCGCTGCGATGAGTATATAGGCACCACGTAATATATTATGTACCAGAGCATAGGTTTAACCAAATAGGTTAGCAGACCCAGTTTCACTTAGCGCGCGTTTCCGACTTTCGATACATGACTCAATGTTACAGAACAGAGGAATGAATGATGATGATATTGGTGGTTTGCACCTTGTTCACTCTAATTCACGCGCACGCGGGGGGTGTAACACTTTGGGACGTGGATATTCGGAAGTGATTATCTATATATGATTGTCGAGGGCGAGAGTAATTATTAACTCGGATTTTTTTTTTTTTTTTTAATTTTGGAACGCAAAGAGGTAACTTTTTTTTTCTCGCATCAAGATATGGCAATTTTTACCCGAAACGAGGTTTAAAAAAAAAAAAAAAAAAAAAAACGAGGCTAGTTGATGCGCGCTCTATTCTTTTTATTGAGAAAGCATTGCCTGGAACAAAGAAAAAAGAACAAGCGGGGAGGGGGAGGAAAAAGTTAATGAAACAAGTCCAAGTGCTCGCGTGTATGTATATATATACACGTATTGGCAACGATGGGAATACGAAACGAGCTCGAGAGTCACGACACGGCTGATATGTATATACGTAGGGGCTGTATAGCTACCCCTCGCGAGTTTGTTATCTGTACGCGATTCCCGGAGCTTACCTTGGGCTCGTTTCGCGGTCGTAGCTCCCCAATTAAGCAGCGACGACGCTCGGACACGATTTCCCGCAAAAACAAATCAATATAGGGTAATACCTACATAGCCGAGAGCTCCCCCCCCCTATCTCTTTTCAAAAGCTCGGCGTGCACGTAATTACCGCCACCTGTGGGATTCGGAATTGTGTCGTCGCGAGGATGTACTTACCGAAGTACATATGTATATATACACGTATCCGCAAGTACATATACATACGCGAGCGTCCGAGTTGCTTCCACAATCTGTCCCTTCGATCTCCGTCCCTCGACTTAATAATTGATGCAACGAACCCAGCGGCTCTCCATTTGCGGAAATTACAGTTTTATTTATTTATGTCCGTTTCGGGGTTCCCCCCCCCCTCATCAACTTTCAAACGATTGTCTATGCTCGTTTGTTTGTGTTTTTTTTTTTTTCGGCCTCATCGATTAATATTGTCGTTTCTTATCCCCATCGAGTGGTTCGAAGTATTTTTTTTAGCTTCATTGATATTGCACCTGTAAGTTGTTGTTCTTTTGCTTCAACTTCAACTTTGGTGCATTCTTCGAGAAGCGCGTCTTTGATTAAAAAAAGGAAGAAAAAAAAAAATCTAGTTCGATGTTAATATCGAGCGACACGAGCACAAGCAGGCAGAAAGGGGCAGCAGTGGTTGACTTGTCAAGTGACAGCTCCGGAGGGCAGCTGATGGTGTCGCCATAAGTGACAAACACGATCGCGTGATTCCGACTGTTGCCGGGGACAATGTAACGACACAGGTATACCGAGACGTAAGTATATACATCAGGTGGTGTGTATAGATACCACCATGTCGTGTGCATTATAAAATTATCGGTGTACGCCGTGTGTGCATTTACGAGAAGATGGAGAGCAGCGATCCGAGTCCGCAAACGTGGTTATTTTACAGCGCGCACCTGGTGAAATCCAGTTCAACGGAGATAAGATGTACAGCCTATATTATTATATGGGTCGTTGGCTTGGCGTTGCAGGAAAATAAAAAAAAAAAAACACTTTCCAGCCATCGCTCGATTTTATACACAGACGGTGCTTGTGTGTTTTAAATTGTAACCGACAGTTTGGCCGTCATGTTGGTGTTTGATTTAAAAATTTGCCATTACAAAAATTGTCGAAAGATTTTCAATGCCTCGCTGTCAATCGGCAATCCTTGTGTGCGACTATTTGCAAGAATTAGCGCGTAATATATTATCACTCACTGGTGCAGGTGTATGAAATCTAATGTCTATTATTAGAAACTATAATACCATACCAATAGGTGATGTAGCAAATTTACGACTTTATAGCGTCGCATCGGTGAAATCGCCGGCTTTTGCACAGCGTAGCGCGGAAGCTCCGCTCCAGCTTACTAATTAGCGCGCGCGTGTGTGTATACATACGATAGAGTCGCTAATGCGCTTTGACGTTTGCTCGCGCAGGAAATCCGTGGCAAGCCGATACATACCTAGTGCCTGTACGCGAACGAAACTTAAGCCAAACGACTTTCACGACGATAAGAAGTTTTATTTAGCGTCGGTTTTCCTTGTTTTGGAGGCTTTTCCGCAAGAGAAAAGAAACGGGGCTTGTGCGCTGATAAAAATGACTCGAGCTTACGTGCAGTTTGAGGTTTTTTTTTTTTTTTTTTGTAAATTCGCGCAACTTTTCAACGTTAGTGTTTTTTTTTTTTTTTTTTTTTTTTTTTCAGGAGGATAATTTATTACTTGTACTTTGGGACTGGAATGCAAATCAAATTAAACGTCTTTTGTTGGCACCTTAGCTGCAAAAATATTTAATGACAAAGTTTTGGCTTACGCTTGTATAGGTTTGATGACATTGTGAAATATTTTTTTTGCGCATAAAACGCGTTTTTTGCCGTCTCTGTACAATCACAATATTTAAATGTCACGGAATGTTCTATTATCAGCGGTAATCTTCATGTTTTTAAATATACATTTTTACAATGCGGTAAGGAAAAAAATAAATAAATTCAAACTTTGAAAACAATTGCGCAACTTGTACGACAAAAATCAATAGTCATGAAAAAAATGCCTTCATAGGTATGAATATGTAATAATGGAAACAAGTATCATCCGGCTAGTGTTTGCGCTCGATTGTAATCGATCGCAGGATAAATTTTACCAACATGTTTTTTTTTTTTTTTTTTAAAGCTCACGGGTTCGACCACCTCGTGCTCGGGCATTGTACTTATTATTATTATTATTATTTCCCGTACTGTTGGAAAAACAAAAATTTACCCGAATCATGGTGTTTGCGTATATCGTTTCTTTTCGTATTGATATTTTAAAAAACAAGGGGCGATCCGAAAAAATTATTTTACGACCGGCGGAATATTTTTACTTCGTTGTGAGGCTTACTCATCCGTCAGAACCCCTCAAATAAAAGACCTTGGCACCGTTATGGGCTTACATGAATGCGCGCGCGAGTAAGTAACGATGGCGATTCAAATGAAAAAACAAAAAAAAAAAAAAAAAAAACAATGTCGCTGACCTGCAGTGATCTTTGTAAATGTACACTGCTTCGAGAATAAACCGACTCTCGCGGCGTACTTACCGTCGCCAATAGCTGTGCACACATGTTTCAACGTCAAGCGAGCGTCGTAAATTTGCGCGAAAAATTTTTACAGCGAGGCGCTCTGACAGCTTGGTGCGCGTGGTTGTAAACGTGAGTCGTGAGATCGAGAAGAAAGAGAGAAAAGATGCAGCGAGGAAGATGAGACTCATGGAAGTAAATAGAGAGAGAGAGAGAGTACACGGTGAGCTGATGATGGTGTGTGCCACACATCTCTCGCTCGGCTTTGCATCGTCATGCCAAACGCGTGAAATATACACTGTAGTATAGTCCAGTACAATTAGAATTTGTTCGAAATATTATTTTAGCGAAAAACAGTGTTGTCTGACAATATATATCTTATCCTTCTAAGAAAAAAAATTAAACGTATAAACGTGTCGTATAAAAATGTTTGGCTAACAGAAAGAGAAATGTTTGAGAGCCTCGTTCAGCTGTTACGAGTGTAATCATTTGTTATTATTTAATACTCGATTTAATAAGTTAAAATAACAGTAGTTAACTGATTAGCACGTGTAATACGTTCACACGCGACAACGACTTTATCTCTGGCCTCTGTGTCTTCACGTACACCACACAAGCACATAATTGTGTCGAATTCTCAAAATTATATGATGTAAGTATTATTACTTATTGGCAGTTGTTCAAACTCGATGAATTTTCAATTATTTCAAAAACAATTGCCGCATCCGTTACGATCGAACGAGCATTTATACTTATTTCTTGGCAACAATTGTTTTAACACGAAAATTAGTGTATCCGCAGTCTACTATCAATTGTATGATATGTTACGTTGACAAATGAGTTTTTTTTATCCTGTCAATCCATTAAAAATTCCACGTAAAAATTTCACTCGCAACAATCATCACTCGATTATAATGTATTTCGATCGGACTGCCCCCATAGTCAGAGAGGCCGTCGACATAGAAACGGGGACTCGAATAATAAAATATATATTTATACAGAAAGAAGGGGAATACGATAACAGCCTCGCATAATGTATATACAATATGTATCGGTATGGTAGCGATCGGTAACCTGTCATATATCTTATGTACACTTGATACGATAAATAACTTGGTATACCCATAACACCACTGACACTATGTATTATTTATTCCTAACAATGATGATAATGTTTGTCGTTTTGAGCACGTTACAAGAGTACTTATAAAAATACCTTGACTGGAGTAGTCCCATTCCTTGAAGCCGGCCATCGCGGGGGCTAACGGAAATTGAGGTCCGCGAAGTTGAGATCCGAGTAAGGCTTGCTCCCGCTCGTCTTGGCTACTCTTTTATAAGCTTGATGGAAAGGCCACCAAACTTGCTCTAATCGTTATTTCTTTGACTCCCTCGATTCTCCTCCTGTATAAGTTCCAACTGAACTTGGCCCGCGACACTTTTTGTCACACGCACACTTTGAATGGCTTGGCGAACGAGGCGAAGTTAAGGAGCCAAGTGAAAATTCAAGTAAATACCAAGAGCTCGGAGCACTATAATATAGTGATGTGGAATAAACAGAGAGAAGATACAAGTGCGGAGCGAACCGAATGTGTGTGGAGGTGCGATCTTCCGGAGACTCCGACGCGTTTTAAAACCGGCCGGTCGTCGCAGGCGTTTATAGCCCCGCGTACTTACCGAGCCTTGGTCACGTGACCCACCGCCTCTGTCGCTGGAGTCAGTTTTGGAATCAGCGTAGGAGGAGGGGGGGGGAGCATTTGACAGAGAGCAGAACCAACCGCGCATGCGCGTGTAAATATTTATACATGTGCGCGCACTATTCGCACACACACCGTGTATAGCTGTCCTTTTCTGATGTGAACCGGAGACGCCAAGTCACCATGGCACTGCGAATTTTTATCCTACCACCCACACCATCTCCGGAGCCAAACAATAGCGAGACCTCATCCCTTTGAGATTTCCCTCTTTCTCTCCATCTGCGTCTCAATTTTGTATTAGGTACAGGCTTATATATTATATACAGGCTTGCTGGAAAGTGAATAATTCTCTCGTACCTATACGCGGAGAGGTGCATGTGTTTATTACGCACAGGCGACAAGGATTATCCATGTGTATAAATTATATATTGTACACTTATTTATTTGGTTTTTAAGATCAACGCGCATATTGCACTTGAGATTCCCGTTCGAGAGCAGTTTTGAAATTGGAGCGGCCG
Source organism: Copidosoma floridanum (assembly GCF_000648655.2). Next base: position 443,937 of record NW_019379479.1, read on the forward strand.
GCTTTTTTCGGCCATTTCAATTATTTACCTCGAGCGCGCTCGAAACGTTCGAATAAAATAATCACCAGCGCCAAAAGTGTGTATTTTTTTATTATTATCACGAGCCAAAAGTAATTGAGCGACCGGATCGTTTAACTTGTTCACGTGTTTTACTCACTTTAATCGATTAATTTTTTTTTTTTTTTTTTGTTCCCTTAAATGGATAGACGGATAGACGCCACAAGATAAAACCCTAGGCCAAAAATCTTCAGCTCTGACCAACGATTAGCAAAGGTTGCATAACGTATACAACATTTTGATCACCTTTTATGAATATTGATCTGGTAAAAGATGAAATTTATCATGATTCGACCGTGTACGAGATAAATTTTTTTTTTCAATCATCAATTATATTTCTTTGAAAGTTTTTTTTTTTCAAATTTAATTTAAAACTTTAATTTATCCAAATCAATTTTGGCAACGTGTTATTTTTCATATACATTTCTCTAGGTTTGGAATACTTACCATTTCTCTCCACACGCAAGCAGTGCAACAGTGTACCTACACAACAGTATTGTTCGGTAAAAACCAGTTTTCATTTTCGGTCAATTTTTGGCACTGCCTGTACATGTATTGTACCATGACATCTTAGCAGTATACAGATATATACCTGTTATGATCAAACGTCAACGAAATTAATGGCCCCGGGACTCACGGACCGGAAAGCAACGCAATTTACTTTCACGCTTTTTATTACTTAATAACCATACCTTGATATACCCTTTACGGCTGAAGGATTCATGTGGTTTATCAAATATTATTGACCCCCTGGCACTGGTATACTCAATTCGTCATAAATATAAAAGCGCTCGTGCCTCTTTTGTTGACTTTTTTTTTAAACTCAAGATGTAAGTGTATAATATATACATATATAAAAATTCGTACAATTATAACTCCTTTTTTATGATAAGTATCGCAATCAATTGATTATAGCCGATGCGCAGTATAGAAAAACTGTACATACGTATATTGGGACAAATGTTTATACGCATGACTCTCACGATTTCCTATATAGGAGAAGGAAAATGTGAAAGTGATGATTGAGAAATCGCGTATTGATCGTGTAAATTTTTTCTCACCACAATTGATGCTTGCCGTGCACGGTAATTGAGTGTATGAAATCTTATTTTTCTTTATTACGTTATTTTGTGTTTTTTGTTTTTTTTTAAATTGCAAATTCTCATCTTATTCAACGTATTTAGCTATACTATACTACACTATTTTGCTACTACACTATTATACTATACGAATGCTATTTTTCTGATGCATAGCAAATTAAAATTATTTTATTGTCCACGACGAAAGTTTCCTCAAAAGTAGAAACTTTCTATTTATTTAAAGTAGTACTTCTATACTATTTTACTTTTATACACATTGTCTTTTTGGAAAACCTATCGACAAAATTTCAAAATGACAAATGGATATCAATCATAGGGTAAGTAATTTACAAAAGGTCATTAACTCAAACAATTTGTCATCACGAAAGGTCAAAACTCCGAAATGACAAATAGTGATAAATGTATATCGATAACAGGGTAGGTATATCTTTAAGTTTTTCGAAAGAATGAACTTATGTAAATTATTCATTTATGACAAATCACCCTACAAAAATAATAATTTTGTTTTTATAAAGTCCTCAACGAAAGGTCTAAATTTTAAAAAAAGACACCTACCCGATCATAAATAAGCGTTCCTTGGATGCGATTACTTCGATACGTATCTAATCAAAGCACAACTAAAAAAACCATGCTATCCCTCTTATTCAATTATTATTAATTTTCTCTTATCTTAATTTTTTGAACTGAACTTCCACCCTGAAAGTTCGACGTGACAGCAATTTTTAATTTTGCTTTTGAGCATACGGGATTTCTTTATATTTTTGTCAGGACAGTGTGTGCAACGTTTTTTGACAACTATTTTATGTTTTAAATTATTTGCAAAACTATAACATCAGTCGTTATAGTTTTGCACTGTTTTAAAATTTTGTCCGTAAATTTTTCACAAAAACTGACTTTTTTACGCTCTAATGGTTTCGTCCAGCAAATGTTAAAAACTAAAAACTCGAAAAATATAGTATTCGAACCAAACTCTGAAATGAACTTGCTTAAACTGAAACTGAACTATCATCGGGACATTATTTTTCCCTTTTATTTTCGTGCCCTTTTCATTTTTGTTTTCGTCTACATAAAAATCATATTTTGAAGAAAAAAAAAAAAGGAAACTAGTTGGGAACACGCACGAAAAATTGAATTTCAATTTATTTTTCAACCATAAGAGACCATTATTTATAGAATCAATATGCATGTAAAGTGAATCACTCGAATTTAGTGGTATTTCAAAAAATAAGCTAATTTTTCGAACAGCACCACGAGGACCGTCGTGAAAAACCGGTTTTTGGGAAAATCATAAATTTCAGCTCGAAGAAACGCCTTTCTAATTACCTTTTTCCAACGGTGCAAGATGGACGACGAAAAATACAGCTCAATTGTAGAGTGTTAATTATTCTTCCTCGTAGAGCTCGAAGAAGTCAACAAGTCTGTGAACAGTATCCGGCGCATGCATACACACACCCTCGCGCACAGGTAGTCCTCGGGTTATACCAACAGACCGGTTTTTCTTCTTTGGATTCTTAAAACTCTCTTTTACGCTCTTCTCGAATTGCATATGCCTATACAAGGAGCTAACTTCTTTTTTAAGACGCGTTTACCGCGGTCAGGTTTGCGTTTTTTGTTTTTTTTTTTTTTCTGCGTTGATGTAAAATTAATGCATTAGAAGCACGTACTTGCTTAACTGTGTACGTGCTTACTTTCATTTTACAAATTTTTTCAAACTATTTAATGAATAGAGTAATATCTAAGATTAAATTATTTAATGTAACGTAAATAATACATACATTTTTTGTACAATATACATCAAAACAATTAGTAAAAATTAATATTTTTCAAGATAATGTACATAAGTATATAATTATTATCTCGACTTAGTAGGCTTTCGTTCGTACCTTTTGTTAATAAAAAAATTATTTGCATATGCACGATAATAATAATATTAATAAATTTATAAACAGCCCTATATGTATCAGACGACATTAGTAAGCTGCAGATTTTATTTGCGTATATTTGGAGAAAAAAAAAAAAAAGAGTATACGTATAGTTACAAAACCAAAGCTCTGCATCTCTTTTTTCTGGCGTACAAGTGACAATGAACAGAGTCTCGTATTCTTAAATGACTTTTTATTCACATCTCATTTATATATGTATAATGCTTGTCAGACCTTACATTTGTGTACACATATGTATATTCAATTTGTTCATTTTCACATTTCTATGTTTGCTCTATGCCTCACACGTACACACACTCATGCACATTTTCTATCTTTCTCTCTTTGTTAATTGATATGGAACCGCAAGAATTTATAAGCAAGTCCCTGACGGTTTTGGCCAATCAGCACATCTTGAACATCTCAAGTTTAAATGATAAATCTATACAATTACGTAAATAATTAGATGTAATCGGTGCACAAGTAAAAATCAGATGCAACAATGACAACGAAGCCATACGGGTATTCTGTATTGCGCTAAAATTTAGTAGGTAATAGGATACCATCGAAATTACGTAACAAAAAATCATTAACGCAGGTGTTTTCAGTTTGCCATACTACATTTTTTAATGACTCGTAAAACTCTTTTGAAGTTGCGTCAAAAAATGTGTCAATCAGCCCCGTCAGTGTAGACTCTCCAAGGAGATAAGAGTTTTGTGTTAATATTTATAATATGTCAAGTACCTTTGGTGGTACCAATGTCAGTGTAGTGTGTGAGAGTGTATATTAGTCTGCATATATAAGTATACGCCCTTTTTTTATAGTCATATAACATTAGCGAAGCATTACAGTTTTTACATGTTTTTCAACAGGTAAAAATAATTTCGAACTTTTAAATCATCCATTGCGCCCTTTGCCCCTATTATCTCTTTTTAGGCATTACATCGGAACTTGAAAAATTTTGAAAGTCCTTATAGCAACGGTCGATTGAACGTAAGGTTTTTTGTTTTTTGTATGAAAGTAAAAACAGCATGGTAGATCGGTTTAATTATATATGCTGTCATGTTTAAGAGATGTTTAAACTAAATTATTTAATAAAAAATTGTACCCCTTTTTTCCGACATCTACTGTTAATCCAATGGTTGATCACTCATCTGTATCTACTTCGGTCCCTTACATAAAATGTACAGAAACATCATTAATGTTTTAATCGTTGATCGACTCCAATACTATTCTTCAATTCTACATACCGCACAAATATAATACAAGATTTTCTTTTATGTTTTTATTTATTTATTTATTATTATTTTTTTTTTTTATATATAACTGGCAGCTTCTGACGGATACGCGTTGAGCAACGATATGATATAAGCGTGATATGAGAGAATTGATGTTAAGTGTACAATTAGCTTAGTTTTGTTATTACTATAAATCGCAAAAACGCTTGTTTTTGAGCTTGAAAATTTTAAACTTACGTCTAGCTCATTCTTTGATGACTAATCATTAGATCGCAATTTCATGAAGAAACAAATCAGAAAGCAAAATTCATCATCATATATGTATAATTTTAGTAAAACTTCGGTATAAAAATGTTACCAACAAATGGTTTGTTTTGTTACATCAACATTGCATTCATTTAAAATTTCGCAGAAAATCAGTATTCAAATAAAAGTCAACAACAAGAAACTCTCTATTACTTGAGGTTTTTCTTTTTTTTTTTTTAATCATCATTGTCGTGACAGAAGATTGATCTTTTCAGCTCTTGCAACTGATGGTAGGCTTAATTTCTACAAATAACGCAACAACGCGATTTTAACATATGATAGCATTGCCATTATACTTTAAAAACTAGATTATTTCATTCTCCAGGGGTGGTATTCAGTAACTTTTTACCGTGTGTTCCTATGCATAGGCTGATGTACAGCAAAGTAGTTACAGAATACCACTCCAGTACTGGCATATCAAACACTCGTTTTTACTTATTATTTTATTTTAACCCTCTATTTATTAGTATACATTCACAAAACAATTAAAAATTGCCTTCATTCAGACGCATCCACGTATATAATTATTATCTTTTCTCCCTCTCGTTTCTTTTATTTCTCTAAAAAAATTTCGAATCATAAAATTGTTGGAAACATCGAGCATACATACAACATAAGTGCAAAGTAAAACAATATAGTGTTGCTCCTATATGTGGCCTTCATTTGTCTAAAATTATGACAGTAAAAAGTTGCTTTGAAATTCCGTTTGGGCGATGCGTATTGATTAAAATTTTTTTTTTTTGTACCTCTTTCTTGCTGTAACTTTTATTCTATTTAGTCAAGTTTTGGCTTGGTAACTAAACATGTAATTTCTAAAATTAAATGTTTTTGCCGTAAAAAATGCGCGTTAGTTTAAATAGTGTATACATATTGCTAGTTAAGCTCTCGATGCTAAAGTGCGCTTGATAATATTTGTGTGTTGTTTACATTCGGCGGTTATTACTATCTTTTTCCTAAACGCAAGTGAACTTGAAAGATAAAGTTGATAAAGAAGGCCTTAACACAAAGACATAAATATTAATTTTTTTTTCTCAAAAAACTAATTTGATCAGGCAGTACGTTCCAAACTATCAAAAATACAACGAGATACACAAACGTCAAATGATAAATTCATGACATTTTCTGGATATGTACTGTTTATATGCATGATACAAGGCTATGCAGATAGATGTTTCTACCTTTTTTTATGCTTTAATCTTTTTATTCTTGGTATATATTGTACCAATGGAAGCATTAATTCAATAAGATCAAGAAAGCACAAAACACATTGTACAATGAAATTCTGTTGGAAAATTTTTGTGACAGATGCAAAAGTTGATGGTACATTTGAACGAAGAATTTATTTCTTCATCCTGGCAGTGTTTGTGAATTTTTTTCATTTATTATTATTTTTTTTTTTTTCATTGTAAATTACATAAAACAGTCTACATTTATTATGGTCAATAAAACGTATTGTTCAGTAAGTTAATTTAAAGAACTTTGTATAAAAAACCCATGTAAAAAAATTTTTTATTCACAATTAGGCGAGCTTATTGCTTAATAAAATGGCACTAATTACTGTCAAATATACTTTTACTCCGTTTAGAGAATCCTTAAACTGGTTAAAAAAATGTTTTCCCTGTTCTTGTCCCCTTGTTTTTGCACTTGCTCTATGGACTTTTCTAAAGTTTTCAATAAGCGAGTCTCGATCTGAGAGTCATGGGTTTCGTTTTTTTTCTATGCTATAAACGCGAAGATCGTTACAAAAGGCAACGCGTGATCGATAAGTTTTAGCAATTTTTTTTTCTTGTCTTACTTTATTTACGAGTGTGCGTATCTCAAAGTCAAAAAGTTACTGGTGTCTAAATGATAAATTAATTTAAAACTAATTTTAAGTTTCCCATAAACTCTCGTATCATTAAGTCTGTAGGCTCTCATGCAATGTAAAAATTCATCTTTCCATAAGTCTAAGGAAAAAAAGTCACCTATCGAGTCAATATTCCGAAAATCGTAGACAGACGTAGTCGTACATATACTTGTAAAAATACGTATGCTAGCCCATCAGAGATAAAAAAAAAAAAAAAAAAAAAAAAAAAAAAAAAAAACAATTCATCAAAGTAAGCAGAATCGCGCATTTTTTTACAAGAAAGGGAGTCGCGCGAGAGCCCAAGTATTATGGAAGAAGTTTGATCGAAATTCACGTCCGGATTGTTCGAGCACAATTATAAATACACGCTGCTTGCGCGGAACTCGAGCGTGAACTTCAGCCTCCTGTCCCTCGTATTAAGTAATCTCGCTCAAGGAAGGACTTATTACCCCTCGAGAAAAAAAAAAAAAAAAAAAAAAAAAAAAAAAAAAAAAATGATAAAAACGTTTGCCAGTTGGCGGGTGTACGAGAGCGAATCACCTTATTTGTCAGAGTGTCTTTTCATCCCCCAAAATCGCAAGGAGCGCTCATACCTATCAATAAGAGAGTCTATCGGATAAGCCGCGGCTCGTGAAAGCCGTTGCCGATGAGCGATCCCCCGTTATATCGCGCCGGCACAATGGCCTGGTGTTGGACGTGGGTAGGCGAGTCGTCGCCTAGCATCGCCAGCATGTACTTGCGAGTGGGCGAGTGCACCGTCGTGTTGTTGTTGGCGGCTACGGCGGCTGCGACGGCTCTGCTACTGTTGTGGCCGCTTTGTTAGGGCGGCACGTATGGCGGTGGCTTTCTGTACGTTGGTTTTGGTCGACTTTGCCGGTTGTTGTCACGATTCGTCGCGAAGGGTGGCGGTGGCTGATACGGTTCTTCCGAGTTCTCTTTGGGCAACATCGGAATGTCAGCTCCGTCCTCCGCGCGCTGGTACTCGGGCGGTGGTAGAGGTGGCTTCTCTTCTTTCAAGATAATCGGAGATTTGTTACCTGCAAATGATTTTGATTGTTAGTCGTATTCCACCCAATATTTTGCCCTGACGGGCAACCAAACGCAATTGTCACCTGGATCCGGTTTTTCTTCGAGCTCGTCTTGGAAGATTACAGGTATTCCCTTGCTTCGGAAGCTCTGCCTCTCTTCGTCCTTTTCGCTGACGCTCATCTTTCCGCTTCGCCTCCTCTTGTACAAAATACAGGCGATTAGGCCCGCCAGGATCAACATTGTGGCTATAATGACCGCCGGCAGCACAAACGTAAATAGATAGTCGTCGTGGCTCTTTCCGACGAAAGTCGAGTCATCGATGGGTGGCATGTCTGGTCTGTCAACGTCTTGACAGGCGCCCATTTGCGATACCGTTATCTGAATGACGGCAAATTCGGGCTGTTGGCTGTTGCTGTTGAATTCACGGTTTAGCTCCTCCGTGAAACTCTTATTGTCGTTCACCAGAACACGACGTAGTCGTGTGATTTCATCGTGCGGACACTCGTACGTGGGTAGAGTGAGATTGCGCCAAGTAACAATGGTCGAGTCGCGATTGCCTGTAATGGACAAGACGGATATGGCGTTTGTGCTCTTGTCACCGTAGAGCTTCTGTAGCTTTTGGATGAACTCGCGCTTCTTCTGGGCCGAATGGGCGAATGCTTCGACGGGCATATTCAGCGTTATTGAGATCTGAACAACGTGGCGAACGACTGGAGCTGGATGGACCTCGGCGACTAGGCTGTCAGTTGCCTCCAGATCTGGAAAAAAAAAAAATTTAACGTTTTGGAAGAACGTTTCAAAGACTATAATTTTAAAGAAAACTTGTACACACTTTCTTTATCCCTAACAACTAATTGATACGTCTTTCGTCCAATGTCTTCTTTCAAAGGTACCCCAAAGAATTCTTGATTGCTGCTGTCAAATTGTAACCAGTCTCGCGACGGTATTTCACTTCTGTTTGCCGTCAAAAGTGATGCTTTCATACTTCTAGTGTCACCATCCTCTTCATCAAAGAAGGTATCCTAAAAAAAATTAAATCAAAGAAAACAATTCTATTAGTCCTGGAAAACTCGGAAATAGAATCATTGCACAAATTAAATAAAATAGAATTAAATTCACCTTGGGAATTCGGTAGACGAACAATTGGCCTACTGTTGCGTTCAGCTGATCTATCTGGTTTCTCGGCATAGGGTACTTATTAACTTGTGTTTCCTTCGATTGTTGGCACTGCTCCAAGCCTTGATATACAACTCGCTTGGGTCTTATTTCAGGACCCAGTACGCGCGTTAAACGCTCACTTGGCTCCTCGCTCTTTTCATCGGCAACTAGAACCTATTAGAAATAAAATGTTAAATTTCATTGCCCCTTGTAAGACAAAATGTGACACAAGAAAAATGTGTTTCTAAGAGTAGTAAAAAAAACAACTCACTTTGTATAACCTCTTGATTTCTTCGTGAGGACAAGAATCAGATCTCACTAAACTATCATTCGTCCACGAGTAAATTGCTTGGTCGTGATCGATATCGATGGACCTTACAGTAATGTAACTCAAATCACTGTCACCATATAATTCAGCCAAGCTACGCATTACCTGAAATTAGATGAATTTTTTTTAAATCGACGTTTCACATACAAAATGGGTTACCAAAAATTTTGAAACAAGAAATTTCGGTTAGTAAAAATTTAGTCAGTCACATAAAATAATTACTATATTTACATTAGCCAATGACTGATTTGAAAATTGTTACAAACCTTGAGCTCCCAATCAACGTTCGTTGGGAATTCACTTCGCTTTTCGATTTTCAAGTACACGTGGAATTCATGATTGACGGCACGAATTTGCTTGTGCTGCTGCACAGAAATATCAAGTCTGTCGCTCGTCTTCAATCCCTCTCTATCCATGGCTATCACTTCAAATGGATATGTACCGTACTGCTCTTCAAGAGGCCTGAAATAAAAATATAACAGTTATTTTTTCTCTATAATTTATAAAAAATGAACAATACTTGTAAAATTGGACTTACAATCCGTAAACCTCTTGCGTTTCTTCATTGAATTGTAACCAGTAAGTAGGCTTTATTGGTGCTCCCTTTTCATAAATCTTCAGTCTTAGGTTCCTTGTATTGCCATCCTCAACGTCACTGAATGTATCCTCGGGAATCGTGTAGCTAAGTAGCTTACCCTGCGTTATCGGGATCTTCTTCAGTCTCTTTTCAACCTTTGGTGGGAAGTTAAGCCCGCCAAAGTCAATCCTTTCAGTGGTGCTTGTTGTCGATGGAGTTGTCGTCATAGTAGGAGTCGTCGTCGTTGTTGTTGTCGTGGGTTCTGGAGTCGTAGTTGTTGTGGTTGAAGAGATAGTTGTTGAAGGACTAGTTGGTATCTCCGTAGTTGTAGACGTAGTGCTTGGAGTCAACAGCGGTGTTGTACTTGTTGTCGAGGTTGATGTGCTACGGATAATTTATGTCAAACCAGATAAAAAGGCGTTTTAAAAAAAAAATTATCCAAATTCAAAAATACCTCGAGGAGCTGGAAGTCGAATCGTACCCTGGTACGTTTACGTTATCGTAAGGATCAAAGGATTTGCCACCTTCGTTCTCAGTTGTGTTGCTACTCCAAGTTGGTGATGGCGATGCAGTTGAGGCTGGTGCAGATGACTCTGGGTTCTGATAAAATAATACATTGGACTTAAATAAATTTTTTTTTTTTTATATTTTTTTTTTAATGACTTCTAAACAATTTTTATACAACGTAAATAGTATCTTGGGTACAAGAAAATAAAAAGTAAAACACAGAAAGTTGAGGTAACAAAAGATTAAACCTGTAGAAACATAAAAAACATTTTGAAACATAAAAAACTGTACAATAGAAAACATAGGTTTGTGCGTGCACTTTTGGCGTGAAATAAAAAAAAAGAAAAAAAAAAAAAACAAACAAACAATGAGCGGAGCGTGAGGTGGATCGTTTGCCCTTGGGTATAAATAAGCAAAATAATTTTATGGATGTCGTACTGTCAGAGCTCGGACGTAAAATTACATAAAAAAAAAAACAAAAACATAATACATGTATGAATTTGTTGTCTCTTTCAAATAGAAAATCCAAAATTTTGTATTTTCTACTCTTGAAAATCAAAAATGATTAGAGCTGACGGTACGACGCGCGCAATGGACGTGCATGAGGAATTGAGAATCCCGCTGGATTGGAGTAACAGAAAGTGAAAAAGCTCGATGAAAATAAAAGCCGGTCGCACTGTACAAATCATAGAGATGAAAAATAAAATAAGGCCAACTAGCCGGCGGGCGAGAAGCGAGCGAGCAATAGCGCGCGATGAAAGCTGCTGAGCTCGCGAATAAGCATTACCTCGTCTGCAGTGGCATTTACAGTGTAAACCGCGGTAAGGTTGGGCTCCGCACTTGTGGGCATCGCCTCGACGACGGAACCACTTGCAGCCGAGGGCGCTCCACCAGTACTACTCGACGTAGCCGGTGACTCCGGTGTGCTAGACATCGCCGATATCGTGGTCAGTTCGACGTTTGTCTCGTTGTCGAGGTAGCGAGTGGTCGGCTGGCTCTCGTCGAGTGCCTTCGAGACCTCATCCCCGTCTCCCGTTAACGAGTCCGTCGACACGTTAGTGCTCGGAGCTTGTGTCTCCGAGTTTGTAACAACTTGCGTCAAGTTTGTGTACGTCGGCGTCGAAGTTTCGGTCTCGGTCGCGAAAGTCTCGACACTTGCAGTGGACGTCACTTGTTGAGACACCGTCGTGTTATCCGCAGGTGTCGAGCTTGACTCTGGTTCCGTTGGGCTCGAGGTAACGGAGGCCATCGTTGATTCGGTTGTCGACGAAGATATTGGTGTAGTTGGAGGTTCGATTGTTGTCGTCGTTGTACTACTTGTCGTTGGTGGTGTTGTTGTTGTGGTGGTGGTGGTGGTGGAGATGGTGGTTGTTGTACTTGCAGTTGTTGACGACGATAATGCTATTGTCTGCGAAATTGTTAGTAGATGCGGTGTGTGGCAGAAATTATTGTTAGTTACAATTTCTAGAGGCCTTCTTTCTATAATACTATTCTGCTTCTGCAAAGGAATCTCTACACCTTTTTGGAGATAAGATTGTGGTGCATGGGTACTTTTTTACATATTTACAGGAATGGGTTTTTTGGGAAGTTTTTTTTTTTTTTTTTTTTTTGTTCCCTTAAATGGATAGACGGATAGACGCCACAAGATAAAACCCTAGGCCAAAAATCTTCAGCTCTGACCAACGATTAGCAAAGGTTGCATAACGTATACAACATTTTGATCACCTTTTATGAATATTGATCTGGTAAAAGATGAANTGAGTAAAAAAAAAAAAAAAAAAAAAAAAAAAAAACAAAAAAAAAAAAGATCAGACAAGGCACGGTGACAGTTGCACAAAAGGGTGTTTGAATGAGAAGCACTTATACTATTGTTTAAAAGCACTTGAGGGAGGCTTCATGGCTGGCTATGCTGTGGTGATGTATTACATACAAAGGTGGGTGCTCGCTGCTCGTGAAAACTAATTAACAAAGCAACGAGCACCAAAAGCTTCTAAGGAGTTGGACTATCAAACAGCCACAAAAGTTGTGTGCAATGTGCAAAACTTACGGAATCCGAGGTGATTGGTGAATCGCTGGTTGGCGTTGCGTTGTTGACAACAATAGCGTTGTTGACCTCCGCGTTATCCCAAATCGACGGATCTCCTTCGTTCTGAAATCACATTTAAAAATAAATAAATAAACGCATAAAGAAAATCCACTGATAATAAAACAGGGGGGTGAGATGGCCACTGACGTTAATGTTGGCACCGATGCCGGCTACGTTGTCCTCGCCGTGGTGGTGTCGATGCGGGTGCTCTTCGGCAAAAGTACTGCCCGAGTGAACGACCGGCTTGTGCTTGGGCTCCTGAGGCGACGCGTCGGTGATACCCTCACCGTCACCGTTGTCGTAATTCTCGTCGTAGTCATCCTCGTCGTACTCCTCGTCGTCCTCGTCGTCATCCGGCAAAAGACCATCGCCCGAGCCAGCGCGAGCGTCACGGCGGTTGCGGGCGAACGAGGGCGGCTCGGTGCGCAAACTCCACATGTAAATCGGCAGTTGGGCCACCTCCGTCAGCGTCCCGTCTCGCGCTTGGTTCGGAATTTCGCTCGTCGTGTTGATTATGTTCAGCCATATTTTGCCGTCGCAGCCGACCTGTGAATTAAAAAAAAAAATTTTTCATCCATTTACTCCCAGTTGACGAAACCATTGTGAATGCATTTATTTGGGAAGAAAAATTATGCGTTTCAGATCAGATGGCTCAGGTAGCTCGAAGCTCTTTTCCTCGACTGCTACGCAAGCCCGAATTCGTATCCACTACCATTTTTTTTCTATAGCAGTGCCCGTCATCGCGCTCAAATTACTCGTGTTCAGCTGATTTTTCACTTTTTCGACGCGATAGTTTGTCGCGAAATCCCTTCGAAAATTCCACTATTCGAAAAATATCATCCCACGAAAAAGAATGAAACTAAAAAATTCCGGCAGTCAAATCTGCAGGCACAGCCAGAAGAAGAGAAAAAAAAAAAAAAAAAAAGGCAAATCGAAGCTTTGCGTCTGTCGCCGGCAGAAGCGCCGAATCAGCACATCCATTGCTTGGCTCGCAGATATTGTATTAACGAGGGACCCTCTCTCTCTTTCGCGCCGTCAATTTTATGTACACTGCAGCTGGCGTGGTTGAACTTTTTTTTTTTTTTTTTTTTTTTTTTACTCACCTGCCACTGAATTTTCGTCGGGAATTTGATGTCCTTGGAGTACTTGCGGACCAGTCGCCGGGCTCCAGAGCTGCTCGAGTCCTTGTTCTCGAACGGTTGGATGGTTATCCAGCTCTGCGACGTAACAGTTTATAATTATAATCATGTGCATCGAAATTTAGGTACGAAGTAGTTATAACAATGGTTTGTTCAATGAGTCTTTGCCCACGCGAATGATAAAGAATGATGTTCTCGAGCTTCGCGGCAAAAGGATACGGCCTACTAATCGTAAGTATTGCGCGTGTGACTGTCCTGAGCAGAGAAACAGTGAAAACACTGATGAGACATTGACGAGCGCGTGCTCCGATTTCTCCGTGGGGCTCTTGTGTTTTTTTGCCGATTCTCACTTTGTATATATGTGTACAAAGTACAACGAACGAGGAAACAGGAAGTGGGCAGAAGAGAATAATGATGTGAAACTCGATGCACGTACCTATATGGATGAGAGCTAAAAACGCGTAATTGGGGCATTTCTCAGGGTGGCCAGACCCGCGTCTAGACCAATAAATCTCTGCGATATGAAAGCGCGTCTTTTTCTCCTGGTGGGATCTAATGTCGCGCCTGTTGTATGAGCAATAAAAAAATAGACCCGGATGATTTCTCTATTCACACCTATACTCTGCTTTTGAGGCTTTGATAAAGTTGTAAGTACTTTCCAGTGGTGCACACGGTTTGTTTTTCATGTTCTGTATACCTACACCAAATGAAATCGCGCTCCAATTATTAAACTCCAACTCGAGCCTCGAGGGAGATAGCCCGAGCGTTTCGAGAGAAAACATTCATCATAGCGACAATTAAAGGCCATCACGAAGAAGTATAGAGAAGACGGACTCCTGATGCGTGTCAATGCATCAGGGCTTCCTCGAATTTCTCGAAACTCGCTTCAATGGACTCGTCAATTGGAGCGCAGAGAGAACTGTGGCGCGTTAAACGCAGTCAACTCTCAATTGAGCACAAAAAAGTGGAAGAAAGGGAGCCCCACATGCAGGACAAATGAAAGACACAGCGTGTACATATAGGTATACATGTACACCTAATTCAGCAAATCATCAGCTATAATACGCATATATACGTACCGTGTTGAGGCCGAAGAAGCCAGCTAGGTTTTCGATCGCGTGGACCTTGTCGGTGGCAGTGAGCTTCCCAAATTCAGCGTCCGCGAGCAGCGTCAGCATCGTAGGGCCCTGGTCGTCCGGGCAGCTTTCCTGCAACGAGATGGCACATTTCATACACTTTGCAACGTAATTTATGACCAATGGACGGGCTGGCTTCGCGCGTATAAAAATTGCACGCGAGACGTCAATCGAGGACAGTATAACGGACACTTGGCCAACACATTTCTCCGGGGGATTTAAAAGCAATTTTCTTCCTTGCGCGTCGACGTCAATATTGACTCTTGGAGTGCAACATTTCTTTCTTTTTTTTTTTTTTTATCTCCGGGGCTCGTTCGGATAAAACTTTACTCGCCGTTCTCATGCGTGAGTTATTATTTTTTTTAGCCTCGCGTGAATCAATCCTCTCGAGATAGCTCACCCGAGTATAAAAATAAAGTTCAGAGGGGCGAAGCAAGCTTTTCTCCCTTCGAAAAAGAAAAAATGTACAAACCCTCAATTCGACGTCGTATTCGCTGCACCTCGGGACTTGGATGTAAAACGAGTCCTCGGCAAAGTCGTCGCGCTTCCCGTAGGCCTTCACTCGGATCTTGTGCTTCCCCGCGTCCTTGCACGAAGGCACGCCGGACAGCACCGCCGCGGGCTCGTCCCAGTTAAGCCAGTGCGGCAACGCCTTGCTCACGCTGCCCTTTACCTGCAATCATTTTTTTTTTTTTTTTTTTTTTTTTTTTACCTCATCAACCCGCTCGATTGTCGTTGTTTTTATTGACGGCCCCGAAACCCCGAAATCTGAAGTGCTGTGTTTGGCCCGGTATAATCTGCACGACTGTAGTTATATTTACGTTACAAGTGCGGAATAAAAGATTTCCCGCACGAGTTACGTACAACATTTTTCGTAATATGTGTGAGGAAAATTGATATAAATAGTAGAATATAGTAGTTTTCCTACGAGTTTGAAAAGTCTTTGTTTGCGAACCGAGAGCTTTACGGGCCCGAGCCGAAGACGAGGTTTGTAACGAGGTTCGTAAAGGAGACTTTTCGAACGAGTTCCGGAAAACTGTTTTTTCGCCCGAGGAAGTACCAGCCTCCCAAAACCACCCGAGGGCGGAAAAAACTATTTCATTATCAAGCTCCGAGTTTCAAAAATAAGTTCTCAGCCGGTGCATTACTTCGCGAAAACTGCTGTAGACGACCGGAGCTGCCATCGTATAAGTTATAAGAATCACCCGTTTCAGGATGTATACGCTCGATGCGACATTGCACGAGTGCCACTGCCGATTTACAACCCTTGCGCGACAAAGCTCATTAATAAAATTAAAAGGTGTAACAGCACATGTAGGTACACGAGGGACACTACAAAAAAAAAAAAAAAAAAAAAAAAAAAAAAAAAAAAAAAAGAAAACTCACCTCGTAGTAGTCGACGCTGCCGGAGAAAGCTTGCTTGGGTACGCCGAGCTTGAAGAGGTGTCCCGCCGGGGCGACGGCGTCGGGCATGCCCAGGAGGCTCTTGACGGGCCGCCACTTTTTACCAGGACGGGGCTTGGGCTCCTTCACGTGCTGCTGGGGCTGCTGGTCGGGCGCCTCGTCCTCGAAGACGAGATCATCCTCGGGTAGGCTCAGCGCCTGGGAGCACCAGCCGAGGACCGATAACAGCAACAGCAGCAGCCCAATACGCGTGGCTCGCTTCATGTTTCTCTATACGAGCGCCACCACCTCCGCCACCTCGACTCTGCACCCGTCGGTCGCGACGACGTCGTTGTAACTGTCGTACTCTCGCGCACTTTTATGTATATATCTATATCTACTGGATGCACGGTCCTGGACTATACTTGTAGCATTTACACACACGATTGTGGATTATCATGCCATGCTTCTTCTTCGCTCTTGTATACCTGCAACAACCACAAAGTTCCTTTATTTATTTGTTTTTTTTTTTTTTTTTTTTTTTTTAGCTCCCCTCTACATGCGCATAAAAACACGCGCGCGTGCACGAGAGAACGAACGAGCTTTCCTTCGTAAGGAATATAAACCGAGATTACAGGGCAAATTCCGGCCAAAGCTCGTTACCTGTACCATATATTATGCGCGTGGAAGGAAGACAAAGTGAAAAGTGCCGATAATATCCCGCGTGTAGCAGCTGCCTCTCAAATAATACAGGTAATTGTAATCCCGAGTGACTGTACACCCAAGTATATAGTATACGCTTGTAGGGGAGTAACTATACTATCGGTATAAAAGGTGCAAATCCGATTCGCGCGTAAGTACTGTAAGTCCACGTATGCGGGCGATGCGGAGACTCCGATACCTGTACATAGTGTACAGGTGATGTATAAATATATAACAGCTACGTGGCTGCAGCTTTGCCAGACTTTGTGTATAGCTTCCCGGGGATGGCTATAGGTACTTATATATCACTGCAATCTCGAAATTAGCTCGTTTCCAAGTCTCGTACGGCAAGCCACGTATATATACATGTAGCAATGGCGAGTGTAGAACCAAGTGGACTCGCGTGAGCGAGGAAAAGAGGAAAAAGAGCGCCCGGCACCTAATCGAAGGATAATTGCTTCCCTCGGCTAACGAACGGCATTAATCTCCTGGGCGGGTGCGCGGACTCTGAATGCATGTATATATATACCTACTGTGCACACGTACAGTTGTGTACATACCACCGCGTACGTGTTGGTCTGACGTTTAATTTTTGTTACCGCATAACGAGTAGAATTAAGAATTAACTATTGTATGTATAGGTTCGATTCGTGTCCGAGGTAACGGGCATCTCGAATTTTTTTTTTTTTTTTTTTTTTCATCAAAGCCCTGACGTTGAAAGGGCTTTACATAGGGATATTGTATATATTATAATTGGTAGGGAAAAATAAAGGGACCCGGGCAATGAAATAAACGAAAAATCATCACCAGACCGCATTTAAATCGAAGACGCTCACTATATAATTAATTATGTTATGTGTACATACCCTTTGTCAAAAACCCCCTATATGTATCCACTTCAAAAGGGTAGGGTACCTATATTAACCACGCGGCAAAGAGCATCGGAAGCCAAGGGAGGCGGTGGCATCGTTCAATAATCATAATACAAAGTGCGCGGTGGCGGACGTACTATATAATATACAGTATCGACGCCCATGGAGGGTAGCAAAGCGAGGGAAGATCGACGCACGGACGGCCCATACCGTCCATGAGCTGGTGTATATAAATATGTATAAGGTATTATGTCTAAGGTATTGTACATAACATGTATGTATATTGCACGTGAAGAGAGAAACAACGAGGAGAGCTATATGGTCTCTCTGCTGCTCTGTGACCGCGACATCCGTCGTTACACACCAACCCTCGCTTCTTTGTCTCTTGCACACACGTATATTATAAGGTACACCTATATACACATCGTAGTATGTACGCGTACAGTTCCGAAGCGCCCCCTTCGATCGGGTGATACCAACGTGTGTGGGTGCTTGTGTAAGTTCATGGGTATTGAACGGGCGGATGGGTACCTAACTCGAGCGTATAGGCTACTTATCGGGCGGACACGCTCGGTTAATGAGATCGACAAACGTACCTGCCTACTTTAGTCTGCTAACACCGGATGTGAGTGATGATAACGAGGAAATATTATGCTTCTTTTTGGCTCGTAAAAGTATACCCACTTGGCTTTCCAACACATATGTCAGGTAAACTATACTTTATCCACCACGCCACTTTTGCCGCATATACGTATCTTTGTCGATTTCATCGTATCGTCGGAATATATTTTAACATCATGTGCTTTTTTTCCACGATGTTTTGGTCAATGTACAGTGTGTGGACAACAACAACGCGATACATAGTGCCGTTAATGACCAATTTCGGGGGGGTACTAAAAGAGGCGAAAGAGAGTTTATGATTCTCGCGCGCAGGCAAAGTTTATATAGCCTTTGTATTCACTTGGCGGACACCTATACTCGCTAATTTTGAAGAGATAAGTATATACCGGTGGATACTCTCATACATGTATGAAATTACACTTCACCACTTGTATGTATACACTGATTACCTTATACCGGAGTCGCGCTTCTGCATAACTTTGATTACGTTATCTCGGTGCGTGCACTCGCCGGACGAATGTGTGTGCATATATATATACTGATATTATGTGTCCTACACGCGCAATATTCGTTACGTAAGCTGTTCCTCTCTCGTACATCACTAAGTATTATACTGCACTGAGAAGCCAACAGCTTAGCAAACTCGTGAAACAAACCTTCCAGAGGAGGGACGCTAACGGAGCGTATATGGCATGTATATATACGTGCACGTGTGTATGCAAAGAGAGTGCGACCCTCTCCTACTCCGGGTGAAATTATTCTTCCACCTGTTCTCCGAGTGAACGAAGCGGAGACCGAGTGTAAATTCAACGTAGTTCAGTGGACAATGAGCCAACGCCCCCGGAAGCTTTGAGCAAATCAAATACGAGTTTGTTTTATTTATTTAATGTACAAAACGTTACTCGTCGCATAACTTGCGTATATATATGTATGTAGATTACATGTAGTGTCTCTACGCTGCAGATACTTCTTATTCTTTGCACCGCTATTAAGTACGCAACTTCACGTTATTCACCCGAGGTAAATAAGTCAGTGCTGCGTAGCTCCTCCGCACGCCAACAGCACCAGCTTCATGAAACAAAAAGTGTAAAAGCTCGATTTTTGTTTTTTTTCTTTCTTTCCACGCTTTGTTTGTTTTTTTTTTTTTTTTTTTTTTTTTTTTAGCTCGACTCTACATGCGCATAAAAACACGCGCGCGTGCACGAGAGAACGAACGAGCTTTCCTTCGTATGTATACCTAGTAGCCTCTTCCATCTTCTCGGCCGAGCAACTTGACTACCGTCTTATACACGCGACCACTTTTTTTTCTCTCCCCGGAAAGATGCGATTCGCGGATTAAAACAGTCCGCCTGTCCCTTACGCCTGAGAAAAATGGCCCCTTCCTTCCTAATGGCAAATTTTTTTTTCCAGCTCCGTAAAATAAGTACAGCTGGTCCGAAAAAAACATTTCACGTGGAGCGTGAAGAAAAAAAAGCCTTGTATTTCGGTAATAAGAAAAATACAGTCGTTGGAGCTCTCGATGAGTCTCGTTACTGGAAAATTGGAGCACATTCGAGCCCTGGCGGACGCGGGGTTTGCACGTCACGTAAGCTCCCTCGAAAAAAAGAAAAGAGTGCGGGTACACAGTGCCGCGCTCGAGAGCCATCGACTGGCCCTGTGTATTTTCACGGCGTGGGAAAAAAAAGGAAGACTGGAGGAGTTGTTGTACTTGATTACGTATCGCCGATGCGTTATCGAGCATCATCGCATCAACGGCGCCGGCAGCGTCGTTGGTTTTACATGCCGTTGGAGCGGAAACAAACCCCATTCGCTCTCTCGACGACTCGGGGATTTTCGCTTCCGTGCGCCAACCTCGTTTTTTTTTTTTTGTACAACTCGAGCATACTCGCTTATTATTTTAAAACCCACCTGCGTCACTTGGGCACGGAATATCGGAGCTTTTTTTTTGTGAAATAATGAGGTGGGACTTTGGGCTCTCCTCTCGTCCGGAGACTGCGGCAGGGAGTACTTTTGAATTGTTGAAAAATACGCGCTAAGGTGAACTGTAGGGTATACATTTAATACGCTTTTGTACTATTTTAATGATAATCTTCATAGAAATATCAAAGACATCACCGTGAAATTTAGAAATCAAGTGTGCTTTAAATCGTTAACTCTCCCGCGTAAAGTTTTCGATCAGTCGAAAGAATCGATTGAAAGTGGAATTTCTCCAGAAGCTGTGACCACTCGTTCAATGATATCTTAAAAGATTAATATTAAAAAACCAAGTGCTTAAGGACCTCGAGCGAGTTATCAACTTTAAATGTGATTGTACGTGTGCAAAATCGAGCTAATGTAAATTTATAATCATCATCGAGTTTCACAAATTTTAATGGATACATTGTACAAATTTTTAATGATACAAAATGAAGGCAGCGTTTCAACAGTGGGAAACAAATTAATTATGAAAGACCACATGCCTCTCGATATAATGCGAGATGCACCACGTGTTGCGGGTACTAACGAATGCTGATTAATTAATTCAGTTTTACACGAACCGGCTTCGCTTCTATTAATAACTAAAATCAATAGGTATTGTAAAATCACACGTAACGAACCAACCTTTTTTCTTTAACGAATCACAAAAACGTATTCGCAATGAAGCACATGATAAGCAAAAAAGCCCTATACCACTTTCACCGTGTAATAGCAGTCAAAAACCGTCAGAGAGGAAAAAGAGAAAGAAAGAAACAATCAAAACGTACTTGCACACGATCTTGAAAGCTTAAAAGCCCGACCGAGGGAGAACATAGCTTCGGAGACGGCAGCAGTAGTCTATTAATTTGCTCGCAGCGGAGCGACGTCGCTTGAAAAAAAAGAGAGACCCACTGCCTCCCCAGTAGTTCACCTCTTCCGTAATTGCATTGAGCCCTTTCGAGTCGGGGCGCACATTACTTACGTCCTGCGAGCCCGTCGTCCCAGACTCCACCCCCGCACACATGACCACGGAACAGTGTTATACACCTACTCGTGGCACGGATGAAGCGAGAGGCAATTTCACGAGAGAGAAAGGGGCGGGACACGTTATAAAGCTCAATCAACGGGACTCTCTGCGCGATATGGAAAGTGGATCGAGGGCCACGCGTACAAGTGTATTGGACATTAAAAGGGGGGAGGGGTAGGTGTATGCCGAGGTGACTTGAAAGAGGAAAAGACAGGTGGAGGAGGACCGTGGCGCGCATTTGCATTTAGCCGAGAGTTATTTCGAGTTTCGGCAAACTCAGGGTATACCTATAAGCGGATCTATTGTGGATCCAGTACGTACGAACCGTAGCTCGTATATTATATAGGTACCTGTATGTGGCACAATAACTCGTTAATACAATCGCAAAGCCACGCGTCTCACATGCCGTTGATTTACGTTCGCAAGGGGTACAAAGAGCGAGAGGGCTGTGTCAGAGAAAAAGGAATCGAGCTGGCTCGTCAAGGTGTGCAAGTAAAATGCCGTTTCGTGGCTGATCGACTTCCCTTTGTTTGAATCACGTTTACGGAAACATAAGTGTACAAGAGAGCGTATAATATGCATAAAATTAGACGACGGCCTCTCCGTATGTATACCACACCGGAGAGCAAGAGTTGTCGCTGCACGGTCCGTTCGACACCTGTACTAGAGCGACTACACAAACGACAGACTGCAAGCCTTTGATGTATGAGAATGATAGGCACTTGTACTTTAATCCGACGTCGTAGAGAATCAGAAATTTATTTTGGTTTTATAAGTAGTCGTCTGCCTCCTCACACTTTTATTAAACTGAACTTATTATCCAATCTTTTGATCGTCGACCTACTTCTATATTTCAATAACCTGCGTCTTAAATATCAATTGCTGGAATATAATTATCATTAGATCATAAATAGTGTGTATATATGCTCAATCACTACAAACGACTGCAAAGCTATAGCATTACTAAATCCGAACAGTCAAATGAATACGAGGCCTCGGCATTGTCCAAAATCCAAAATTTTCGGCTAAAACAATACCCAAAACTTTAAACGCCCGTAACTCCGTAAATAATGGAGATACAGAGAACTAAGCAATAATTTGGAATCATTGAGAGTATAAACATTTTTTTTTTTTTTTTAACCTATGTTGGGCTCTGCGTTTCCTTTGGAAAATTTATTTTATCCATTAAATGACCCCCTTTAACAGTATAATGAATCCCTACGAACGACTACGAGGCCTCGGCATGGTCCAAATTTCAAAATTTTCGGCTAAAACAATACCCAAAACTTTAAACGCCCGTATCTCCGTAAATAATGGAGATACAGCAAAATAAGCGATAATTTGGAATCATTGCAATTAATAAAAAAATTTTTTTTTAAACCCATATTCAGCTCTAAATTTCCTCTGGAAATTTATTTCATCCATTAAATTAACCTTCCGAACAGTCAAATGATTCCCTACGAACGACTACATGGCCTCGGCATTGTCCAAATTTCAAAATTTTCGGCTAAAACAATACCCAAAACTTTAAACGTCCGTATCTCCGTGAATATTAGAGATACAGCGAAATAAGCGATAATTTGGAATCATTGCAATTGATAAAAAAATTTTTTTTTTAAACCCATGATCAGCTCTAAATTTCCTCTAGAAATTTATTTCATCCATTAAATTGCCTTCCGAACAGTCAAATGATTCCCTACGAACGACTACAAGGCCTCGGCATTGTCCAAATTTCAAAATTTTCGGCTAAAACAATACCCAAAACTTTAAACGTCCGTATCTCCGTGAATATTAGAGATACAGCGAAATAAGCGATAATTTGGAATCATTGCAATTGATAAAAAAATTTTTTTTTTAAACCCATGATCAGCTCTAAATTTCCTCTAGAAATTTATTTCATCCATTAAATTGCCTTCCGAACAGTCAAATGATTCCCTACGAACGACTACAAGGCCTCGGCATTGTCCAAATTTCAAAATTTTCGGCTAAAACAATACCCAAAACTTTAAACGTCCGTATCTCCGTGAATATTAGAGATACAGCGAAATAAGCGATAATTTGGAATCATTGCAATTGATAAAAAAATTTTTTTTTTAAACCCATGATCAGCTCTAAATTTCCTCTAGAAATTTATTTCATCCATTAAATTGCCTTCCGAACAGTCAAATGATTCCCTACGAACGACTACAAGGCCTCGGCATTGTCCAAATTTCAAAATTTTCGGCTAAAACAATACCCAAAACTTTAAACGTCCGTATCTCCGTGAATATTAGAGATACAGCGAAATAAGCGATAATTTGGAATCATTGCAATTGATAAAAAAATTTTTTTTTTAAACCCATGATCAGCTCTAAATTTCCTCTAGAAATTTATTTCATCCATTAAATTGCCTTCCGAACAGTCAAATGATTCCCTACGAACGACTACAAGGCCTCGGCATTGTCCAAATTTCAAAATTTTCGGCTAAAACAATACCCAAAACTTTAAACGTCCGTATCTCCGTGAATATTAGAGATACAGCGAAATAAGCGATAATTTGGAATCATTGCAATTGATAAAAAAATTTTTTTTTTAAACCCATGATCAGCTCTAAATTTCCTCTAGAAATTTATTTCATCCATTAAATTGCCTTCCGAACAGTCAAATGATTCCCTACGAACGACTACAAGGCCTCGGCATTGTCCAAATTTCAAAATTTTCGGCTAAAACAATACCCAAAACTTTAAACGTCCGTATCTCCGTGAATATTAGAGATACAGCGAAATAAGCGATAATTTGGAATCATTGCAATTGATAAAAAAATTTTTTTTTTAAACCCATGATCAGCTCTAAATTTCCTCTAGAAATTTATTTCATCCATTAAATTGCCTTCCGAACAGTCAAATGATTCCCTACGAACGACTACAAGGCCTCGGCATTGTCCAAATTTCAAAATTTTCGGCTAAAACAATACCCAAAACTTTAAACGTCCGTATCTCCGTGAATATTAGAGATACAGCGAAATAAGCGATAATTTGGAATCATTGCAATTGATAAAAAAATTTTTTTTTTAAACCCATGATCAGCTCTAAATTTCCTCTAGAAATTTATTTCATCCATTAAATTGCCTTCCGAACAGTCAAATGATTCCCTACGAACGACTACAAGGCCTCGGCATTGTCCAAATTTCAAAATTTTCGGCTAAAACAATACCCAAAACTTTAAACGTCCGTATCTCCGTGAATATTAGAGATACAGCGAAATAAGCGATAATTTGGAATCATTGCAATTGATAAAAAAATTTTTTTTTTAAACCCATGATCAGCTCTAAATTTCCTCTAGAAATTTATTTCATCCATTAAATTGCCTTCCGAACAGTCAAATGATTCCCTACGAACGACTACAAGGCCTCGGCATTGTCCAAATTTCAAAATTTTCGGCTAAAACAATACCCAAAACTTTAAACGTCCGTATCTCCGTGAATATTAGAGATACAGCGAAATAAGCGATAATTTGGAATCATTGCAATTGATAAAAAAATTTTTTTTTTAAACCCATGATCAGCTCTAAATTTCCTCTAGAAATTTATTTCATCCATTAAATTGCCTTCCGAACAGTCAAATGATTCCCTACGAACGACTACAAGGCCTCGGCATTGTCCAAATTTCAAAATTTTCGGCTAAAACAATACCCAAAACTTTAAACGTCCGTATCTCCGTGAATATTAGAGATACAGCGAAATAAGCGATAATTTGGAATCATTGCAATTGATAAAAAAATTTTTTTTTTAAACCCATGATCAGCTCTAAATTTCCTCTAGAAATTTATTTCATCCATTAAATTGCCTTCCGAACAGTCAAATGATTCCCTACGAACGACTACAAGGCCTCGGCATTGTCCAAATTTCAAAATTTTCGGCTAAAACAATACCCAAAACTTTAAACGTCCGTATCTCCGTGAATATTAGAGATACAGCGAAATAAGCGATAATTTGGAATCATTGCAATTGATAAAAAAATTTTTTTTTTAAACCCATGATCAGCTCTAAATTTCCTCTAGAAATTTATTTCATCCATTAAATTGCCTTCCGAACAGTCAAATGATTCCCTACGAACGACTACAAGGCCTCGGCATTGTCCAAATTTCAAAATTTTCGGCTAAAACAATACCCAAAACTTTAAACGTCCGTATCTCCGTGAATATTAGAGATACAGCGAAATAAGCGATAATTTGGAATCATTGCAATTGATAAAAAAATTTTTTTTTTAAACCCATGATCAGCTCTAAATTTCCTCTAGAAATTTATTTCATCCATTAAATTGCCTTCCGAACAGTCAAATGATTCCCTACGAACGACTACAAGGCCTCGGCATTGTCCAAATTTCAAAATTTTCGGCTAAAACAATACCCAAAACTTTAAACGTCCGTATCTCCGTGAATATTAGAGATACAGCGAAATAAGCGATAATTTGGAATCATTGCAATTGATAAAAAAATTTTTTTTTTAAACCCATGATCAGCTCTAAATTTCCTCTAGAAATTTATTTCATCCATTAAATTGCCTTCCGAACAGTCAAATGATTCCCTACGAACGACTACAAGGCCTCGGCATTGTCCAAATTTCAAAATTTTCGGCTAAAACAATACCCAAAACTTTAAACGTCCGTATCTCCGTGAATATTAGAGATACAGCGAAATAAGCGATAATTTGGAATCATTGCAATTGATAAAAAAATTTTTTTTTTAAACCCATGATCAGCTCTAAATTTCCTCTAGAAATTTATTTCATCCATTAAATTGCCTTCCGAACAGTCAAATGATTCCCTACGAACGACTACAAGGCCTCGGCATTGTCCAAATTTCAAAATTTTCGGCTAAAACAATACCCAAAACTTTAAACGTCCGTATCTCCGTGAATATTAGAGATACAGCGAAATAAGCGATAATTTGGAATCATTGCAATTGATAAAAAAATTTTTTTTTTAAACCCATGATCAGCTCTAAATTTCCTCTAGAAATTTATTTCATCCATTAAATTGCCTTCCGAACAGTCAAATGATTCCCTACGAACGACTACAAGGCCTCGGCATTGTCCAAATTTCAAAATTTTCGGCTAAAACAATACCCAAAACTTTAAACGTCCGTATCTCCGTGAATATTAGAGATACAGCGAAATAAGCGATAATTTGGAATCATTGCAATTGATAAAAAAATTTTTTTTTTAAACCCATGATCAGCTCTAAATTTCCTCTAGAAATTTATTTCATCCATTAAATTGCCTTCCGAACAGTCAAATGATTCCCTACGAACGACTACAAGGCCTCGGCATTGTCCAAATTTCAAAATTTTCGGCTAAAACAATACCCAAAACTTTAAACGTCCGTATCTCCGTGAATATTAGAGATACAGCGAAATAAGCGATAATTTGGAATCATTGCAATTGATAAAAAAATTTTTTTTTTAAACCCATGATCAGCTCTAAATTTCCTCTAGAAATTTATTTCATCCATTAAATTGCCTTCCGAACAGTCAAATGATTCCCTACGAACGACTACAAGGCCTCGGCATTGTCCAAATTTCAAAATTTTCGGCTAAAACAATACCCAAAACTTTAAACGCCCGTATCTCCGTAAATAATGGAGATACAGCCAAATAAGCGATAATTTTGAATCATTAAAATTAAT
This sequence comes from Copidosoma floridanum, assembly GCF_000648655.2. The sequence continues at coordinate 470,590 of NW_019379479.1, forward strand.
TAAAAAAATTTTTTTTGAATCCATGTTTGGCTCTGCATTTCCTTTGGAAATTTATTTCATCAATTAAATTACCCTTTCAACGGCCAAATAAAATCCTACGAACGACTACGAGGCCTCGGCAATGTCTAAATTTCAAAATTTTCGGCTAAAACAATACCCAAAACTTTAAACGCCCGTATCTCCGTAAATAATGGAGATACAGCCAAATTAGCGATAATTTTGAATCATTAAAATTAATTAAAAAAATTTTTTTTGAATCCATGTTTGGCTCTGCATTTCCTTTGAAAATTTATTTCATCAATTAAATTACCCTTTCAACGGCCAAATAAAATCCTACGAACGACTACGAGGCCTCGGCATTGTCCAAATTTCAAAATTTTCGGCTAAAACAATACCCAAAACTTTAAACGCCCGTATCTCCGTAAATAATGGAGATACAGCGAAATAAGCGATAATTTGGAATCATTGCAATTAATAAAAAAATTTTTTTTTAAACCCATATTCAGCTCTAAATTTCCTCTGGAAATTTATTTCATCCATTAAATTAACCTTCCGAACAGTCAAATGATTCCCTACGAACGACTACATGGCCTCGGCATTGCCTGAATTTTAAAATTTTCGGCTAAAACAATGCCCAAAACTTAAAACGCCCGTATCTCCATAAATAATAGAGATACAGCGAAATAAGCGATAATTTGGAATCATTGAAATTAACAAAAAAAAATTTTTTTTTAACCCACGTTCGGCTCTGCATTTCCTTTGAAAATTTATTTCATCCGTTAAATTACCCTTCCCAACAGCCAAATAGATTCCTACGAACGACAACGAGGCCTCGGCATTGTCCAAATTTCAAAATTTTCGGCTAAAACAATACCCAAAACTTTAAACGCCCGTATCTCTGTGAATAATGGAGATACAGCGAAATTAGCGTTAATTTGGAATCATTGAAATCAATAAAAAAAATTTTTTTTAAACCCATGTTCGGCTCTGCATTTCCTTTGAAAATTTATTTCATCCGTTAAATTACCCTTCCCAACAGCCAAATAGATTCCTACGAACGACTACGAGGCCTCGGCATTGTCCAAATTTCAAAATTTTCGGCTAAAACAATACCATAAACTTTGAACGCCCATAACTCCGTGAATAATGAAGATACAGCGAAATAAGCAATAATTTGGAATCATTGGAATAAATAAAATTTTTTTTTTTTTTACCCCATGTTCGGCTCTGCATTTCCTTTGAAAATTTATTTCATCCATTAAATTACTCTTCCCAATAGTCAAATAATTCCTTACGAACGACTACATGGCCTCGGCATTGCCCAAATTTTAAAATTTTCGGCTAAAACAATGCCCAAAACTTTAAACGCCCGTATCTCTGTGAATAATGGAGATACAGCAGAATAAGCGGTAATTTGGAATCATTGCAATTAATAAAATTTTTTTTTTTTAACCCATGTTGGGCTCTGCGTTTTCTTTGAAAATTTATTTCATCCATTAAATTACTCTTCCCAACAGTCAAATGATTCCCTACGAACGACTACATGGCCTCGGCATTGTCCAAATTTCAAAATTTTCGGCTAAAACAATACCCAAAACTTTAAACGTCCGTATCTCCGTGAATATTAGAGATACAGCGAAATAAGCGATAATTTGGAATCATTGCAATTGATAAAAAAATTTTTTTTTTAAACCCATGATCAGCTCTAAATTTCCTCTAGAAATTTATTTCATCCATTAAATTGCCTTCCCAACAGTCAAATGATTCCCTACGAACGACTACATGGCCTCGGCATTGTCCAAATTTCAAAATTTTCGGCTAAAACAATACCCAAAACTTTAAACGTCCGTATCTCCGTGAATATTAGAGATACAGCGAAATAAGCGATAATTTGGAATCATTGCAATTGATAAAAAAATTTTTTTTTTAAACCCATGATCAGCTCTAAATTTCCTCTAGAAATTTATTTCATCCATTAAATTGCCTTCCGAACAGTCAAATGATTCCCTACGAACGACTACATGGCCTCGGCATTGTCCAAATTTCAAAATTTTCGGCTAAAACAATACCCAAAACTTTAAACGTCCGTATCTCCGTGAATATTAGAGATACAGCGAAATAAGCGATAATTTGGAATCATTGCAATTGATAAAAAAATTTTTTTTTTAAACCCATGATCAGCTCTAAATTTCCTCTAGAAATTTATTTCATCCATTAAATTGCCTTCCGAACAGTCAAATGATTCCCTACGAACGACTACATGGCCTCGGCATTGTCCAAATTTCAAAATTTTCGGCTATAACAATACCCAAAACTTTAAACGCCCGTATCTCTGTGAATAATGGAGATACAGCAGAATAAGCGGTAATTTGGAATCATTGCAATTAATAAAATTTTTTTTTTTTAACCCATGTTGGGCTCTGCGTTTTCTTTGAAAATTTATTTCATCCATTAAATTACTCTTCCCAACAGTCAAATGATTCCCTACGAACGACTACATGGCCTCGGCATTGTCCAAATTTCAAAATTTTCGGCTAAAACAATACCCAAAACTTTAAACGTCCGTATCTCCGTGAATATTAGAGATACAGCGAAATAAGCGATAATTTGGAATCATTGCAATTGATAAAAAAATTTTTTTTTTAAACCCATGATCAGCTCTAAATTTCCTCTAGAAATTTATTTCATCCATTAAATTGCCTTCCCAACAGTCAAATGATTCCCTACGAACGACTACATGGCCTCGGCATTGTCCAAATTTCAAAATTTTCGGCTAAAACAATACCCAAAACTTTAAACGTCCGTATCTCCGTGAATATTAGAGATACAGCGAAATAAGCGATAATTTGGAATCATTGCAATTGATAAAAAAATTTTTTTTTTAAACCCATGATCAGCTCTAAATTTCCTCTAGAAATTTATTTCATCCATTAAATTGCCTTCCGAACAGTCAAATGATTCCCTACGAACGACTACATGGCCTCGGCATTGTCCAAATTTCAAAATTTTCGGCTAAAACAATACCCAAAACTTTAAACGTCCGTATCTCCGTGAATATTAGAGATACAGCGAAATAAGCGATAATTTGGAATCATTGCAATTGATAAAAAAATTTTTTTTTTAAACCCATGATCAGCTCTAAATTTCCTCTAGAAATTTATTTCATCCATTAAATTGCCTTCCGAACAGTCAAATGATTCCCTACGAACGACTACATGGCCTCGGCATTGTCCAAATTTCAAAATTTTCGGCTATAACAATACCCAAAACTTTAAACGCCCGTATCTCTGTGAATAATGGAGATACAGCAGAATAAGCGGTAATTTGGAATCATTGCAATTAATAAAATTTTTTTTTTTTAACCCATGTTGGGCTCTGCGTTTTCTTTGAAAATTTATTTCATCCATTAAATTACTCTTCCCAACAGTCAAATGATTCCCTACGAACGACTACATGGCCTCGGCATTGTCCAAATTTCAAAATTTTCGGCTAAAACAATACCCAAAACTTTAAACGTCCGTATCTCCGTGAATATTAGAGATACAGCGAAATAAGCGATAATTTGGAATCATTGCAATTGATAAAAAAATTTTTTTTTTAAACCCATGATCAGCTCTAAATTTCCTCTAGAAATTTATTTCATCCATTAAATTGCCTTCCCAACAGTCAAATGATTCCCTACGAACGACTACATGGCCTCGGCATTGTCCAAATTTCAAAATTTTCGGCTAAAACAATACCCAAAACTTTAAACGTCCGTATCTCCGTGAATATTAGAGATACAGCGAAATAAGCGATAATTTGGAATCATTGCAATTGATAAAAAAATTTTTTTTTTAAACCCATGATCAGCTCTAAATTTCCTCTAGAAATTTATTTCATCCATTAAATTGCCTTCCGAACAGTCAAATGATTCCCTACGAACGACTACATGGCCTCGGCATTGTCCAAATTTCAAAATTTTCGGCTAAAACAATACCCAAAACTTTAAACGTCCGTATCTCCGTGAATATTAGAGATACAGCGAAATAAGCGATAATTTGGAATCATTGCAATTGATAAAAAAATTTTTTTTTTAAACCCATGATCAGCTCTAAATTTCCTCTAGAAATTTATTTCATCCATTAAATTGCCTTCCGAACAGTCAAATGATTCCCTACGAACGACTACATGGCCTCGGCATTGTCCAAATTTCAAAATTTTCGGCTATAACAATACCCAAAACTTTAAACGCCCGTATCTCTGTGAATAATGGAGATACAGCAGAATAAGCGGTAATTTGGAATCATTGCAATTAATAAAATTTTTTTTTTTTAACCCATGTTGGGCTCTGCGTTTTCTTTGAAAATTTATTTCATCCATTAAATTACTCTTCCCAACAGTCAAATGATTCCCTACGAACGACTACATGGCCTCGGCATTGTCCAAATTTCAAAATTTTCGGCTAAAACAATACCCAAAACTTTAAACGTCCGTATCTCCGTGAATATTAGAGATACAGCGAAATAAGCGATAATTTGGAATCATTGCAATTGATAAAAAAATTTTTTTTTTAAACCCATGATCAGCTCTAAATTTCCTCTAGAAATTTATTTCATCCATTAAATTGCCTTCCCAACAGTCAAATGATTCCCTACGAACGACTACATGGCCTCGGCATTGTCCAAATTTCAAAATTTTCGGCTAAAACAATACCCAAAACTTTAAACGTCCGTATCTCCGTGAATATTAGAGATACAGCGAAATAAGCGATAATTTGGAATCATTGCAATTGATAAAAAAATTTTTTTTTTAAACCCATGATCAGCTCTAAATTTCCTCTAGAAATTTATTTCATCCATTAAATTGCCTTCCGAACAGTCAAATGATTCCCTACGAACGACTACATGGCCTCGGCATTGTCCAAATTTCAAAATTTTCGGCTAAAACAATACCCAAAACTTTAAACGTCCGTATCTCCGTGAATATTAGAGATACAGCGAAATAAGCGATAATTTGGAATCATTGCAATTGATAAAAAAATTTTTTTTTTAAACCCATGATCAGCTCTAAATTTCCTCTAGAAATTTATTTCATCCATTAAATTGCCTTCCGAACAGTCAAATGATTCCCTACGAACGACTACATGGCCTCGGCATTGTCCAAATTTCAAAATTTTCGGCTATAACAATACCCAAAACTTTAAACGCCCGTATCTCCGTAAATAATGGAGATACAGCCAAATTAGCGTTAATTTGGAATCATTGAAATTAATAAAAAAAATTTTTTTCAAACCCATGTTCGGCACTGCATTTCCTTTGAAAATTTATTTCATCCATTAAATTACCCTTCTCAACAGCCAAATAGATTCCTACGAACAAATACGAGGCCTCGGCAATGTCTAAATTTCAAAATTTTCGGCTAAAACAATACCCAAAACTTTAAACGCCCGTATCTCCGTAAATAATGGAGATACAGCGAAATAAGCGATAATTTGGAATCATTGCAAATAAAAAAAAAAAAAATTTTTTTTAAACCCATGTTCAGCTCTAAATTTCCTTTGGAAATTTATTTCATCCATTAAATTAACCTTCCGGACAGTCAAATAAATCCCTTCGAACGACTACGAGGCCTCGGCATTGTCTAAATTTTAAAATTTTCGGCTAAAACAATGCCCAAAACTTAAAACGCCTGTATCTCCGTAAAAAATGGAGATACAGCGAAATTAGCAATAATTTGGAATCATTGGAATTAATAAGATTTTTTTTTTTTTTAACCCATGTTGGGCTCTGCGTTTTCTTTGGAAAATCTATTTTATCCATTAAATTACCCTCTTTTACAGTCAAATGAATCCATACGAACGACTACAAGGCCTCGGCATGGTCCAAATTTCAAAATTTTCGGCTAAAACAATACCCAAAACTTTAAACGTCCGTATCTCCGTAAATAGTGGAGATACAGCGAAATAAGCGATAATTTAGAATCATTGAAAGTATAAACATTTTTTTTTTTTAACCTATGTTGGGCTCTGCGTTTCCTTTGAAAAATTTATTTTATCTGTTAAATGACCCTCTTTAACAGTCAAATGAATCCATACGAACGACTACAAGGCCTTGGAATTGTCCAAATTTCAAAATTTTCGGCTAAAACAATACCCAAAACTTTAAACGTCCGTATCTCCGTAAATAATGGAGATACAGCGAAATAAGCGATAATTTAGAATCATTGAAATCAATAAAAAAAATTTTTGAATATTAAACCTATATTCAGCTCTAAATTTCCTCTGGAAATTTATTTCATCCATTAAATTACTCTTCCCAACAGTCAAATGATTCCCTACGAACGACTACATGGCCTTGGAATTGTCCAAATTTCAAAATTTTCGGCTAAAAGAATACCATAAACTTTAAACGCCAATATCTCTGTAAATAATGAAGATACAGCGAAATTAGCGTTAATTTGGAATCATTGAAATTAATAAAAAAAATTTTTTTCAAACCCATGTTCGGCTCTGCATTTCCTTTGAAAATTTATTTCATCCATTAAATTACCCTTCTCAACAGCCAAATAGATTCCTACGAACAAATACGAGGCCTCAGCATTGTCCAAATTTAAAAATTTTCGGCTAAAACAATCCCCAAAACTTAAAACGCCCGTATCTCCATAAATAATGGAGATACAGCGAAATTAGCGATAGTTTAGAATCATTGAATTCGATAAAAATTTTTTTTTTTAACCCATGTTAGGCCCTGCCTTTTTTTTTTGAAAATTAGTTTATTAACTGAATTACCCTTCCGTTACATTATACCTAGTCTGATGGCCATGACATTACCTAAAATTTTTAAATATTCCAAAGACATGGTAAAACAAGTGATTAGTTTTGTTTAGAAAATGAATGAAATTTCCTAATGAAGCTACGTATAGTAGGACTTGGCCATTGTTGTAAAAATAATTGTAAAAACTTATCGAGCCTTTCAGACAGTTCACTATAATGTAGTGTATAATTTTATGAACCAAGTCTTTAATCAGGTACGATACATATCCAATTAAACTAAAAAAAATATGCCTTTGTAACAGATATACACGTACTGATTGATGTGATGTACAAGTTTGCAATAATACAATATTATCACCTTACAAAAATGATCATCGTACGACAGCAACGTGACAGTCGTTTATTTATGGACGATAAAAGCCTGGCCTTTAAATCTGTTTTAGCGAGAATAGCCCTACGCTGTTACAACAACATTATTATTACGAAAGATAAATGACAGATAAATCAGATGGGAGGCGTTCCTTACATGCTCGTCCGCGCATTCTACATATTATATCGATACTACATAATATACACATAGGTACATGGAAGCAGCTTTTGTGCGGCCACCCGAGACTCTCATCCGCTGAGGTGACGAACGGCCACTCCATGACGCATGTCCACAAAGGTGCGATAAGCCGTGATACACGAACAAGACAAACACTGTCTTTTTTTCTTCTCCTGGTCATGCCATCGAGCAATTTATTCCGCTTCGTCGGCGCGCAGCAGTAGTATCAGGAGCGTTCACTTGGGCGCTGATCGATCGGAAATCATGATGGCCGAGGGAAAGGGCGGGGTCAAGAATCGTCGAGAGCCCTATGATATCATTACACTTACATCGTTCTCGCTCTTTGTACAGTATACACTAAGGCGTATGCGCTGCCATATAGATTGTCATGTATCAGAAGAAAAAACACTCTTTTGTCGTTTAGGGACCGGCAACCGATGCAACTTTTCATACGTCTCCTCTTTAGTTTTCTTCCATATCACATTTTTTACTCCCTCGATCGAGCTGTACAGGTATCGTAATACACACCAGTGGGAAGAGCTCGGTGGGCATTGATCGAGCGCGTCGTTAATAAGGCGCTGCAGATAAGAGCTCGAGTGAAACACGGCGGCGATGATGACGGAGCTTCATCAATGAGGGAATGACGAGTCGACGCGAGCAGCCGACGTTTGCCCCTCGTTCGATCATTTAGCGCGGGTTTGGAGTTTACGGCTGTAATGAAACGCGAGGCCTTAAAAATTGAAAGCTCTCTTCGCCGCTCAGATGAAAAATGGTCCATTATCGTGCATACCCATACACAATACCTATACCCTATGGGCTATACGGTTCAGCTCGTTTCTCGATGACGGATGCTTTTGAAACGGTCTAAAATTGGAAGAGAGAGCCAAAGAGAGGGAAAAATATATACCAGCAGCAGACAAAGACAGTATGCGTACAGACAATAAAGCTGAGAGTCATCGGAGGGCCGATTCGAGCGTGACGATTTGCATTTTTAAAACTCGGGACGTGTCTAAGGCATTATTTTGAATGAAATGATGAAAAAATAAAGACAATAAATGGGGAAGGTGAGAATTTGGGGTACACGAGGTTGCCAATCAACACACTTGATTAATCAAGCAGCTAATGAACGAGGAGGTGGGTGAACCATTATGCACGATAAATGACATGAAAATTCAATCATCAATGCCTTAAACATGATTTACTTTTCGGTTTGTAATCTTTATCAATTCCTTGTCTCTAATGTATCTGTAGGGAATTCACATAGACGCCTATAGTTTTCAACTCCTCGCACGCAGCACTAAAAATAAGGCGCTTGAGGGCCAATCTTGTCTCTTTCGGAATATACATATCGTAACTGTGTAAGTATTCCTCAAAAATATAGTCTCAGCCTGATGATCCTGACGCGCGCGTACCGTCATAAAATAAACAGCTCGAAATCATCAAACAAATGTCCTATCGATTATCTGGCTCACTGCAAAGCCATCTGCCTTGCACGTACATTGTTGTACATATATAGGTACACGCATTGAGGGACAGAGGGACCGCTCCAAAGTTCCCTTAGTCTTCGAAGGCGAGGGAAAACTTTGTCGAAAGCTCCCCGTGAACTATTCCGAGCTTTCGCTCACTTTGGATTTGAAAACTTTCGACCCTCGCTATTTGTGTGTACACATGGGAGCTCGCTCGCGTGGATGTGTATACATGTACAGCGTGTTGATCGAGGGGGACGAACAGAACAGAAAACGCCTGGAGAACGGGTGACGAAGAGTGTACGGATGAGAGAAAAAAAAACAATACCTACTCTTGACGACGAAGAGCGTATTATTACGTTACGCTTTCTTTTACTCGTGCACCGTTGTGTACGCCCACGTATTGATAACTAATAACAATAATGTTCATCACCAAAGTCAACACAACTGATGGGAGCACCCGTGGCCAAGTGTACACACAGGTAACTGGATATTTATTCTCGTTATCGAACAAACGTATAGGGCCGCATAATCATACAGCAGAGCTGTTTTGTCAGGAAACACCGGAGATATAGCTTTACCCATTATATGCAGAGTATGCGAACGAAGGCACGACTCTCTAGCTGGGCGTACAGTGAAATGACAGCCAAGGCGAGCTTGCGAGAGAAGAGCCATGCCCCATTTACCGAGCTCGAAAGTCATAAAACAAATCGACGAGGGCACGCGGGCTCGGTGGGGTACTGAAATTCGTTCAGAAAGTCATGTACTCACACTGGAGGCAGTTTAATTTGTTGAGCGATAAAAAAAAAGATTTACCAATGAGAAAGGTTACGTCATCGAATCGGCAAACAGGAATAACATGTTTTAATTACCCGCTCAACGAATTTAACTGTCTCAAGTATACCTACGGCTTTACCTCATCGTTTTTCTTAAATAAAGTACTTGCACGAAAATAATAGTTTTTTTGTTTGTTTTTTTTTTTTCATACTAGATCTTTATAATTGGAGCTTGCGTGTCTATACGCGAGATACACCGAAAATGTGTCAATTGTTTAATTGATCTTCTGGGATATTTAATGAAGTAAAATTCACTGTTTTCGTCGACTGGCAAAGGCTGCACCGACTAATTTTACCCCATATTCTGCAACAATAACATTTAAGTTGTTACTCTGATAACGCACCAACTTACACACACGTCAAGCGATTTCAATTACGTGGGCGTACAAAAAGAAAACTCGACGAGCAAAAATAAACCTTCGTACAGCAACACATAAATAGGTATTATCCGCTAAAGTTTCGTGGAATTACGCATCAAAAAAAAAAAACTACAGCAGCTCGTACAACGAGAGTCACGCTCATTTTCACTCTTATACACTTATCCTGTACCGCACCTATTGAAAAATTTGCACGCACCCACGTACGCGTACCCACATACCCCTGCTGTGTCTATTTACCACGAGCGAGCTGTACAATAGTGGCAGACTATCATTGTCCCGGTAGACCGAACAAATCCACTGTACCCATACGCTATTTTCATCTCTCCCACATAGTTGGAGAGTATTGCTGGGTGTGTATATAATCGAGATATCTCTCGCCAACAGAGGGAAAAAGCGCGTGTATGTGGTACAAACAAGAGTATGTCGCTCCGGATGCTTATCATAAATACTACCTGTGTTTGCTTGCTCACTGGAGCGCGGTTACATCACAATGACACGAGTAAGGTACAGTGCAAGAGTTTTAAACCTCGTTGCTCCCTCGAGTTTTTCAAAGAAAAAAGAAACGACGAGAGGGACGGACGAGTGAATTTTACGCCGAAATGGAAAACTCGCGCCGTCGTCCAACCCGTCCAATGGCGGTCCTTTCTCTATTCCTCCCGTCCTGCAAGTTTCCCTCCGACATTTTTGTCCCTCTTCCTTCCTCCATCCATAGTCACTGCACCACTCGGTGGTATACTGTACCGCGAAAAGGCACCAACGAAGGAGCCTATGCTAATTCGCCCCAACGACAGCCAGCCTCCGTTTTTTCATTCCCAATAATAGGAGGAAGGAGCGCGCGTGCACGTCTTTTTCCGCGAGACCGGCTGTCTTCCTTCCTCCCCCATTCTGTTCCTCGAGGGGCATTGACACCACTCCACCGAGAACGCCCCAAAGAAATAAGTACAACTTTCTTCCTCCTCTCTTTTGATACATGCATGTATTCATCATGACATTCGACAGTTGTAAGTAGGTATGTATATATAAAGTACCTATACATATATTTATTTAACCAACGGGTCGTGGGCCCAACTATGTTATCGAGTGTTGCGCTCTTTGCCATTACGTGTACATTATGTAAGGTGAGCGGAAAAGTTGTATCGCTATTCGGACAGTGTTTTCTCGTTCCTCCGATATTATACAGTAATGTCATCAAACATCTCGAGAGTCGGTCGAAATTCATAAGGAATTGTGCAACGTACAAGAGTTGGGTGCTTCCCGATGTTGTGCATGTGCATTGACCGACTAAACATCGTTTGTTTTCCGAGAATAAAGACGTTGTAGGTGATATTCAGAGGAACAAAAGCCGTGCATTTGGCGACAACGAAGTAAAACGTCATCGTTGCAGCACTGGTCTTAACATCATCGCCATTGTGCAACTCGGGTAAACAATCGATCCTTTTCTTCTCTTCGTTTTCATCCTTGTAACGGACTATGCATAGGTACTTTGAATTTGACGGCTTACAATGCGGAGGTAGGGAATTTTCAAGGAATAAATGGCAAGAGAAAACTGGTCGCTCGATGACACCCGCGCTCCGAGTCTTCCAACTTTTCAACGTAATTTCACGAGCAGCACAAGTTCACCCCGCGACTCTTGGATAAATCAAATGAGACAAACGAGAGAGGGATGAGCTACTTCTTCACACCGCCAATCACTTCGTGTATATCGGATGGGCAAATCAAAATTGTCTTTGAGTTGTCAAAGTTTAAAAAATTAACATGCCGGGCGTGACTATGTGTACGGACCGGGGATTGAAGAAAACGAAGACGGCGCGGGTGCGCTAATAATTATATACGACAGAGCTCGTTTCATCCTATACTATACACTCGCTCCTTATTATTCTTTGCATTAGCATGACCTTCACCATCACTTGAATATGATGATGCTGCTGCTCCCATTCACTATTACATATATATACCTACTTGCACTAAAATTTGACGCTCATTATGCATCAGGGATGGTATGCTCAATAAAAGAGAGATACGACTCTGTTTTTCATGGAAAAACACTTTAATCGATTTGGCGTTCTGGCGCGTCCGATAAATATTAACAAGCGCGAGGCTGCCGACGCGTCCGAGGCAGAGAATTTGCAATAATTGAAAGAGCCGAAGGAGAAGAGGAGTCGCATCTTTATCGCCCACCACCAGAAAGAGGCGAGAGAACCCAGGCCTTGAACTCTGAACTCAATTGTTTAATAACCCACTATGTGCGCGCCTGCATATAATACGTATACGAGAATATAACGTTGAGAGCTCGATGCGTGCACTTCTCGTTACGGCAATGGGAGCAGCGTTGAAAGGCTCTCGCTCCATCAATTATTGAAACGGCGAGCGAGGCCCCGTACATTATACTCGAATTACCTACGTATTGCCGCGAATGGAGTATTTGGTACTGCGCCGTATAAGACTATGGGCAAACATGATCGCAGTTGTTATCAAGAGTCCACGTCATGTGCCTATTCGTATGTGGGAAGAGAAGAGAAACAGCCTATATAACCCAAGAGATGAGGCGGTCGCAGACTGCGAGGGATAAACTAAACATCAACATATACCTATAGTGTGCCTCTGCAGCTTGATTGCGAGTCGCTCGCTGTTCGCGTGTTTACCCAAGACTACCGAATGTTGGCGTATACATAGGTACACACCGTAACTCCCGGGACTAATTTCAACCGGAGATAAGAATCGATCGATCGGTTCCTTTGTTCTCTTTCTCTCTCTCTCTCTGTTATTGTTGTTTCAAGGAGGATATATACGTATATAGATGTCTCGAAAGCCAATAAGTGCGGCTCCAATGGCTAATGACTATTAGCATTTATGTTTAGAACTGAGGTAAGGGGAGGGGATTATTACACCCTCTGCGCTACCGATCGTCCCGATAACTGGTCCAAGGAACGTGTTGGGGCTTCGTGGAGCGTAGAGGCTGTGCCAATTGGATTTTACCCCGCAAATATAATGGGGTTTATTGTTATCGAGCCGAGGAAAGGCCAACCTCCAGCTGGGAGCGCTGAAAGGTACAGGGCAGTGAATTGAAAAAAAAAAAGGTTCAGTTGGAAATGTCTTGCTACATCTACTTACAAGCTATACAATAAAATTATGTGAAGCTTTCACAGGTTGAGGATAAAATTTAAATTCATCATTCGTATACCCAAAGTCATAATTTGCACAAATGCACATGGGCGTACGCTTGTATTCCCGTGCACAAATAAACAAAATTTCATTTCGCACTTTCCGCGTGACAGCACATCCAAATTCACACACGCGTCAACGGGGATGTAGGGGTAGAGACTCGGTCCCGAAAAAAAAGCACCCAAGCTCCATCCAAGCGTGAAATCAACGCTCGAGCACCCCTAGAGACAGTCTGATTTGGACTCTGTCGATCCAGCGAACGCTTCCCAGCAGAACAGGCGCTGGCAAATTCTCTACACCCCCTAAATACATACACGCGCGCAAGGTTGGAGGTCGCTCGGAGGGAAAAAAAAAAAAAAAAAAAAAAAGATTTTATCGACGCCCCCGCGGTAATACGCCTACGAGCTTCCGTCTACACGTATTTATTGCCCCTATAGCTCTGCTCCTTCGCTCGGCGAAATTTACGTTTATTGTTTGCAGTGTGTGTACGGCGAGTTTATATGGATAGCCGGGGCGGGCAAGTGAACTCGCGATTCTCTATCTTGATTTTTTCTTTCCTCGCGTGATGCTCGGGGAAAAAAAAAAAAAAAAGAGAGAGAATCCAATAACCCGGGGGCTCGTGTGTGACCTGGAAAATTTACACCGCTCGAGCCATAGTATGTATACACCCTTCGTTACTCGATTGCCTTATTAGCCCTAGGTACCTACTTTATTGCCCCAATGCCGTTTCTCCGTGTGTCCCAGATACCTACTGATTTCCCATTTGGGCTATGTTACACGCAACACACCCAAACGTGCGCTGGTAGAAAGACACCCTCTCTCTTGTATGCGTGTGTACGTGTACGTCGACAATTACGCTACACGGCACAACTGAAATTATTCATGCCCAAATGGGCGTAACGGGTGATGGAAAAATCCTAAAAATGTAATCACGCGAGCTTCGCCCGAAAAAAGAAGGGGGTAATCCCCGCCCTCCATTCGCCGGGCTGATAACACCGCACGGAGGCTCGAAAAAAAGCTCTTAAATAATGCAGGGGCAAATAAACGCGCCGACGCGTGAATTATTTACGCGAAGCCGGAGGAGAACAGCGCTAGGAGGTTGAATTAATGCAAGCGCACGCGCTTCGATCTATTTTTTTTTTTTTTTTTTTTTGTTCACAAGGGCGGTAAACCGATGCGCAAAACACTCGGGCCTTTTGCCCACGTCCCGTGTACTCGCGCGCTCTTGCTTCAATACCTCCCAGCGGAGCTCTCAACTCGGACAGGTATAGAGAAAACGCGCGATTATTTTCACGGCTCCCCTTGAGTGCGCACTACATACATACGTACATCTGACGGCTCGTCGATTTCTCATCATCGGCACCTTCTCGCTGAGAGGTTTTCTAAAATTAAACCTCATCCTTACGAGCTTTTTTTTTTTTTTATTTCCGCGTAACAAATATGAGGAGTAAACGGGTCTGGTTGAACCACTAGCCTAAAATACATTATTTGGACATTGAAAATAACGAGGAAACATTATAACCCATGTACATTATTCATGAATCAAATCGAAATCCATCACGATAAAGTGCACAAGGGCGCGCATGCGTTGATCGGAATTGTATTGATAATACGCGGATTATTTCCAACGTTGTATACGGGGGAACAAAAACACGGGTTGGCGAGTCCGAGTGACCGTATATCGATGCGGGGACAAAAACCTCGATGGGGAGGAAAGAGCGGGGGAGGGGCTGCCGCTTTACGTGTCCTACATATAGTTATTCGATGTTTTACCGCAATTACTGCTCGTGCACTTTAATGCGCGCAAACTGGCTCATCCCGATGTAATTCATTAGCATTATCATTTCCATCGTCAACAAGATGAGAGTGCTGTATACGCGTGTGTGTGTATGGGATATAACATCGGGGGAATATGTTTTCGATTAGTATAATCGGTGCTTCCGCGAATGCCCGCTTGCATGGGATGTGGAAAAAACGCACTTAAGGGGCTTACAGGGGGGGAAGCATATATACATAGTCCAGAGACTCATAAATCTCAGGGAGATAGAGAAAAAACGCAGAACAGCGCGTCCAAGTTTACGAGGCTCAGCGGAAAAACATTAGCATCCAATGGGCTGTGGAGTCGGATCGAGGACATTTTAATATGTGCCCGTCCAAGGTTTTTTTCACATGTATGGTTTATTAATGGATGGATAAGCAGTAGGTTCCTGTCTGATTTATCGTTTATACAATTAGGAAAAAAATGCAGATTTGTAAAGAAAACTTTTTGAGACGAGCCAACTGTTGAATATTTACAGTCAGCGATGATGAAAGATTGGAAGAAAAGAAAAGAAATTTGCAATGAAGAGCGGTGGGGGTGTTGTAGCAAAATGTTGTAAAAGAAAAAAAAAAAAAAAAGATAAATCTAATTCACGCAAAGTAGAGACAATTTAAACTCGACATTAAAAATTAGATTTAATTACTTTTGGAATCAAGAAAGTTGCACAAACTCCAGAAAGTAAGACCGCGCGAACCGTGGGGGCGATCGATGTTGAGCTACCTGTATTTTCCGTTAAAAGAAAATGACCCCGCCTGTACGCGTGCAATAAAACGGAGGACCAAAGCGACGAGTGGTCGAGCGAAAAATACAACGCCAGTACGCGAGCGTACACATACAGGTACATGTATATATATGTAGCACGTGCGCCTTTTGTCTGGCTCTGACACGCGAAATTTCGATCTTCGCGTTGAACGAACTCTCGCGAAAGAGTTCCATTAGAGCGCGGGGGAAGACTGACGTTTTATTTAGACAAGAAGTCGGGATGTACTGTAAGTACACACGCGAGCGCGCCAAATGCTTTCCGGAAACGGGTTCCGTTCGCTCTCTCTCTCTTTAGGGTTATTTGCGACCTTTCATTTTAACGGACTTGGTTTTGAAGTGACACTTTTTTTTTTAATAAATGGGGTATCAGATTTCGTTGTTTTTTTTACGTACTCACGAATTATTGTTAGCACCCCGGTTTTACATACGTGTTGTACCCACCTGAAACAGAAAATAAAACAATCATTTAGATTTTTTAATGTTTTAACAACACTAAGTTAAATTAATATGTTTATTGCTATAATATTTATTATAAATGTTTATTAATCAAATAAGTAAGTCCAATGCCAGTAAGTATAATTGCACATATAGTTTTGTAATGAGAATAATGGGGCTCGTACTTTTCAATGAACTGCCGAGAAACTTTTTAAATACAGTTGGCAAGCTCGTTAAATTCGTGTCGGAGGCGCTCAAAAAAAAAGTTTTTAATTAACACACCGGAGCGTTGCAGCGATTTACAAGTAAGGCAGATATTCGGTGTAACCAACTCCAAACAGTGCAATCGGAATTTTCACTTCTGCCAGCAAGACTTGCCTACTTATTCTTCCACGAATATTCAACGGGACGTATCGGCAGCAACCCAATATACATAAATATTGAGGCTGGAAAAAAAAAAACGAAAGCTCCATTAGTGGGTCGGAGCATTAAAATGTTCAAGTAGGCAACCAATCTAAGCAGGAACAACGAAAAACAAGAGCAGCCGGAGGTGTGCCAAGGTGACGATGTAGTAGCCGTTGTTGCACGCCCATACGAACACCACAGCTAGCGGTTTGTAAGAGTATCGAATTACAGCAAGCTGCGCACGCTGTACCGTTTAGGAGCATACCACCGCCGTATGGTATCTTTTTCATTCGATAGGTACACACGCAATATATTGTGCAGACAGAGTGAAAAATGGCACCAAGAATCCTCATCGAGAAACGAGACCATCGCGGCGAGGTTGTATGCCCATAGACGACGGCGGTACTATCGATTACGGCAGCAACCCCGACTCGTCCTACGCCATACATGTACCGGCGGTATACCTCGTTACCACGTTCGCGTGCAGCCTTGCGATCGCACTGTGCAGGATCACCACAGCGACGACGACAAAATCCGCCAGCTAGTCAGGCTTTGTAGATAATGTATATATTGTATGCAAATACCTGGTATCGTCAAATACAAGCCGTGATTTTTTCTTTTATTTTCTGGAAAAGCTCGATGAACAGAATACATTGCAAACAAAGGAAAAGTGACTGTTTTGTTTTTACAAAATTTATCAAGAGATTTAATGTATAGGTACCTTTGACGAGAGGCAGGGGGGAAGTTATATCAAGGCATTATTATAATATTCTTGGGGATCAATTTTTCAACACAAAAGCCCAACTTTGTTCGTCTCTGCTCGGGGAAGCGGCGAATTTAATAATTCACCGTCCGAATGAAATATCCATTCGTCTCGAGCGAGGGAAGAACAATTAACGGGGAGAAGCGCGAAACGGAACTTTGAAAAACAAATAGCCCAAAAGTGCGGCTGGCTGTACCTCGAGTCGTCAAGTTTCGACGACGGCTCGCCCTTCCGCCCGAAACTTCGTTATTAAATGGTACAAGGGGAGTTGGGTAAAACTTTTCGCGCGAACTTTCGGAGGAAAAAATAGGTTTGTTACTTACCTATGCGCCGAACCGATTGCGCCAACGGTTTGCACAATAGATTATCGGAGCAGAAAGTGCGCTGTATAATACTATTCGACAAACGCCAGTGTCCTTCGATGGAGCCACGCAACATCATCAATGAAACGAGAAGAAGCCTTTTTTTTTTTTTTTTTTTTTTTAATCGATCTCACCAGCGTATGGGTGTTGATCATTTACACACATTAGACAAATAGCAGTTGTGGTTTTGCGACTTTGCTCCACTCAAATGCCCACAAAATAATCATCGTTTGGCAAAATACACTGCAAGTCGGAGAAGTTTAGTTTGTTTTCTTGATAATGAAATGGCATATGTAATTTACCATATTTGATAACTATAGCTCAAACAGTAATCACAATAATTAGGTGTTACAATCGAGTCCATGATTAAATTAAAGCACAAGGTAACGCATAACGAGTAAAATGTGTGTATACTGGATGTAGGGAAGGCACACAAATATAAACGATGGCTTCACGTGCCGAACAATTAAAGTAATTAACATCAGCGACGAGAAACCTTGTTTTTCGCTTCGGCTCGTTCGTTTCATTCTTTTTCTCCCCCGCGCACTTATATATATATATATATCGACCTCTGGTGTCATGATGGGCAACAAACACAACATTTGGAGCCAAGGAAGTAGAGACGCCAGTTCCTTTTCTCCGAGGATTCAATTGGATTTTCCAGCTCATACCGAGCGAGCGATCGGATCGGATACCCATTTGGGTGATGAGGACGGGAATAGCTCCTTTCTTTCGCTCCAGCCGCGGGAGGCCAAGGACCGATATCTCGGACTGTAACGACGAGAGCTCCGTTTGTTCCCCGGTTTTATCGAGGCTCCAGAGGCCGGATTTATCGAGTCGCGTTGGAGAAAATCGTCCCCAATGTGGCTTTCACTTGCACCCTCAGTTATGCCTCTAAATTTGCGACGAGGATCATTGGCATCGTTCGCTAACACATCACCTCCGCAATAAATTATAAATCGAAGCGACCCTGCGGCGTCGGGACTTATTTTTAAAGTACATCCGCAAATAAAAAGAGAAAGAAAAAACTCAACGGTATGTATAAGCCATTAAGAAGTCCCAGCTAGCTTTTTGCCGCTTCCTCGGGAGAAACCAATCAGCGAGAAACTTTTCTGCGGGGGGGGGGGGGCGCATTAGCATGATAAACTTTCCAGCAGCGGAGCAGAGAGCGCCTGTCAACGTGAAATTCAACTTGATGGGCAGTTCTGCTGCTTCAGATCCTCATCAGCTTTTTTTGCCTCCTCCCTTCCTTTCTCTTCCACAACTACTTGGACCTACAATCGGTGTTTTTTTTTTTTTTTCACCAAGACAACAACTCCCGGACGTCCCTGCTCTGAGGAACGATTTAGAGCTTTCGTGCACGGGTATGGAGTACTATTCCTGTACAAGTGTGTGTAGGAAAAACAAAAAAACAAAACAAAAAAAAATAGTGTGTTTTAACGCAACAACGGGAGTCGTGGGGCGCATGACCACAGCCGAGAATAAGTGAAAGCTCGGGCGCGCGGAGATGTAAATCGATTTTCAAGTGTATACGTTGTAACCGCACGTAAAGCTCTCACTCGCGCCCAAGTTTCGTTTCTCTCTCCCTTTTTGGTGTGCCAACGCCAAGCGGCAAAAAGTAATGGCCGAACGTTATAAACGAGCCAAGTGGGCTCTATAATATATACCACGAGCGATTTTTCGGATGAATTATTACGCCGATGCACCAACGCTGTAATTTTTTTTTTTTTCTTCGATCATATCCAAAGTAATTGCGAAACGAACCCTACGTGACCCCCTTTCCCCCCCAAACAAGATATTGCCTATTCTTCAGATCCCGTGGATCCACGCGAAGGGAAGTGAGGCCGTAGTATGTACTTTATTTGTAGAAACCCGCGTGGGCGCGGGAGAACGCGCTTCACACGCAACAACAAAAGAAACCTGTCCGTCGTCGTCGATTTTCTTCTTGAGCGCGTGGGCTGAATATATTCCCTCGTTGTGGTTTTTTATTGCTCTTTCGCTACAGAAGAAAAAACGAAGGATTGCTCCGATGCGTTGGTTATACTTGGATGTGTTTATTCACGTGCACGTATAGACTGCTGTATATATTGTGCACCGAAGAATCGGTAACGCGGTAAAATCGTACAGCAACAACAAGCAGAATGAGGTGTAAATCAAGCGCTGGACAATGACGCGGGGCACAATGCTCCCTGTTGTATAGGACGCGGCGTTTATTTTTCAGTGCATAACGTAACACTTGGGTACGCGGTGAAAAATATATATGCAAAACAAGAGCATTTTACCAGCAACGCGCGATTTATGCCCTGGCGAAATTTTACGCGCTCCAGTTCACCGAGCCGTTGCAACGTCGTTTGCGTCGACTAGGTATACACGAGGAGCCAAAGTTGAAGAAATGTATTATATACCCCGAGAGACGGTGTTGATGCTCGTTGTATGTATACTTGCCCTCCGTACAAAAAATAAATTACACGTATAACTAGTTTTGAATGAAAAAAACCCTGGGCAGCATCAATATTTCACCACGACCCCCAACGTAGCTCCGATAAACCGTCGAGCAAAAAAAGGCGGTAAGGCAAGTACAAGGTCTTTTAAGCTCGTCCCGTCTGGCGTTTAAGAGCGGACAGGACTGTAAAATTAACGAAATAGGCTGTTTGGCCCAAACTGTTGCGGTGGGCAATAGACCTTTTAATTTAATGGCCGTCGATGACAATAATTGTAAATTCTATTTGACAAAAAGGTACTGTGTATTTTATGAATATACTATCCTTATACATTTGTAAACGGAATTGCGATGTGCTCGAAAGTGGGGTTTACTGGGTATTATAGCAGTTAAGTGTAAATCAACGATGTTAGTTCATATAGTACAACGTAATGCGATTTTCTTTGTTTTCCAGAAAAGGAAGATAAAAAAAATAAATAAACAGGGAGCAACTCGATTGTCCGAGAAAAACATCGTCAAAAGAAACGTCAAAAAACGCAAGCTCTCAAATCCGTCACCGCGAAGTAGTGAGTTTTCTTTTACCAGCTTCCTCGTCGGAAGACCGTGTAATTCTCGTGGATTTATGACCGCCGTCGACGTGAAAACAACATCTCAACCGCTCGGGCTGCAAAGTGCCCTTATTTCCATCTCCGCGAGTCATCTTTTCCCTATACATAACTTTAGGCGGAAAAACGAAACTTGTCGAATTTGAAGGAAAATCGAAGATGCACAAAAATTAGTAACTAGCGGTGAAAGTACATCATAGAGACGAAAAATAGATAATATGGGCACAGCAGCGAGAGCAAAAGTTAATATCGAGCTCCCGAGGTGGTGATGGCAGCCGGAGATAAGGTACCCCGATATGACTTCGGGAGCTCTATTAATACACACACTCGAGGGCAGTCGCGCGCGCGTGTACCTCGTCTTATCCTATACATGTATACACGGGTATACAGTAAATTGTACACACGCATTCCGCTGCTTGTTATTATTGTCGGCAGCTATATAATGTCTAGTACGATTCACGCGTGTTTTTGCGCTGCCTCTGGTTTAATCGTTATCTGAATCGGCTTGTTTGTCGTCTCCGCGCAAAAAGCTTGCGCAAAGCTTCGTACGTATATACTCGTCACCCTCCCCCCCCCCCTTAAGGATGTCTCGGCTCGTATATCACGCTCTAAATAAGTGACGCTTTTAATTCACTTTCGATTCGAGAAGCCGAGCATCGCCATCGAAATCTTCACCCCACAAACATATAACACCCACGCGACTCTGTGCCCCCCAAAAAAGAAATAAACACAATGGCTTTTCCAAACAAAAAACTCAAACTCGAGCGTTTTTTTTTTTTTTTTTTTTTCAGCTCGAGAGGGGAGCAAGAAAAATTTCGACACTCTTACTCTCTGCTTCTATGCACATGTATACATAAATATAAGATTGCCGGGGCCTACACACATACACACACGGGGCGATAAGGCCTTACATAACGTGTACAAAGTGGAGGAGAAGAGAAACGGAGGAAGAGTAATCCGAGAGAGCACTACTGTACACTCATGTGTACCGGAAGCGCGGCTGGCGCGCTCCACATTCCTTGTAACCTCGTGCTCTGCTCCCAAGTACCGAATTTATCTCTCGGCGTAATCTGCTCTCTCCCTCCCCCCCCCTTTGAATCTGCACTGCTGCGCGCGAAAAGAAAAACCACACATGTAAGCAAAGTACTTAAGTGGTGCGAGTCTCTCGAAATCCAGCGTCGCGCGAGAGCGACGCCCACGGAGATCGTCCGCGGATAGTTGTTTGGCCGACGATAACGACGAGCGCGAGAGAGGCCGGTAGAGATACACATACATATATATATCCCGGCCTCTCGACTTATTTGCCTCCTCCTCTCCATTAAGGCTCTCCCAGCCGCGCCGCGAGGGGGCCGCTGATAAGATAGGCAATTGTCGCCCGTGCCTTTATATACATACCCATACACACGTACAAGTACCTATACCTTATACCTATAGGTGAAATGCTGCAGTTATCGAGGCCGACTGGCGCATCAGGTATATCATACGTGTACCATATATACACGTCTTCGTCTGGCATACACATATTATACGTATTATACGATGTACGGAGCGTCGTGGGCGCGTTGGCGTTTCTAGGCGATGATGCACCGGATGCACGCCCCATCGCTACACGTGTATATATACCTCAACAGCACCGCGCACTCCTTTATACCTGTTATTCTGCGCGTGTACCCATACCCTTTAAAAGTGGTTCTTCCCTCCCGAACAAGTTTTTACGTAATATGTATATAGCCTGCACTACTGAGACGAGATTCTACAACTCCCCGTACATCGCAGCTCCGAGGTGAAATCAACCGCGCGCGTTTGGCTGATGCGAGCTACTCGACTCGTTTACATGGAATACTACATCATCACCTACGGGGAGCCCGACCTGCGAGAGTATATAACTGGGCGCAGTTTAGCAGCTGCTTTTTTTCACGCGGGGTGTACGCACATGCATCACGCGTGCAAAGGGTTTCAAGCATTTTCGGTACAACTCGCGAGTAAGGGATCTCAAACAAAGTGGCGTCAATTTTTAAAAAGTATGCCCACACAAGGAAGTAGATAATAATATTATAATGTATTATATTTCGTTGCATCAAATTGTATTCGTTTTGGACGAGGTATCAGGGCCGGTGTGTACATATGTAGGTACAAGGCGCTTATTCTCTCTACACCAACTCTCCAGTCGTGTATACGTGCAGTTGGCTGGGAAAATTGAAATAGCTGGGTTGAAAATTCGGGCAGGGAATGCACGTGACCACGCAGACTATACGTATAGTCATTAGCAGCAGCCTAATGCACTCGATGGACATCCATTTCCCCCGTTTCACGATTATATATATATACCTATACGCACCACACAGCACCACCGGAATCGCGACCTGATGAAGAGGCGCGGCCGTCCTCCCCGCCACCACCAAGAGCTTGCGGAGCCTCGGAACTTGCTGTACAGCCGCGTATAAAGCACCGGCACCACATCGCGAGAAGACCGATAGCTCTCGCAAGGGCTTTTAGCCGCCAAGCCCTCGAGGAGATGGCGCACAAGCTTGCGCGTATAGGCATACACATATTCAATGCTTTTGAACGCGGTGATGTAGTGTAGCGACGGTGGTTTTAATATTATACGGACGTAGATGTATCTGCAAAGGGTTACAAACGAAATTATAGTCGTTGCGAGGGATAAGTACACACAAATGCAACGGAGCTGAGCCCGCAACATGTAAATAGAAAATACACTTGAACCAAGAGATTATTTTTTACAATATGTACGTATGGTATGTATATATTCACGTAGGCCATCGTATAACGTAGCCAACTTCGAGTATTTGTGTGTTGTTTGATGTGTAGACTCAAGTCTATACTAATATTATACCCGTCAATAAGAGTATTTGTACTTTCGTGATTGATTGAAAGTCAACTTGATGTACTTAGCGCCAATACTCGCCGCAGTTTACAATATTTTGGCAGGTACGTACACATTTGCTGATTAACATTAATAGGATTGATGGAAAACGAGTGAATAATGACACGTCGAGGCAGCTCAAGCGTGAAATTTGAAGCAAAGTTTATATATTTCTGATGGACAGGTATTGTTATACGCTCAATGCTATAGTATGTATTATTTTATGGTCGGTATGAACCGTATACAGAATAGGTCACTAGAAAGATAAATAATAAATACACGCAAATGTTTTTGATATAATTTTCCGAATCGTAGGTATATATTATAATATATACAGTTAAGGGTGAGTGTGGACGGACAAGTGCATGCAGCAGCTAAAAAAGGACTAGCGTATAGGTACGAGGTATCATCAATATGTATGTGGGCGTTTTCACGTCCACGTTGGAATAACGTATACGAGCAATATACGAACAAGCTGTGCTGTGGTATAAGTAAATGCATGGCTGACTAAGGTGCATTGGTATAAGTCTTGACACCGAGGGGTGTCAAATGATGCACAGTCGGGCAAACTGAAGTAGCCGACCCGTTGCCTTTTTTTTTTTTTTTTCTTTGCTCGATTCGACTAATTGGAGGTTGAAAATAAATGCGCGAGCTCTGCTCACTTCGAGCACAACAGCTTGAATAAACAATTGGCAGGTGTCCATGGCGAGGATGTCTCGCTCCCGTTTGTTTCATCAATTCACGAAAACCCCGTATAACGCGAATTAAAATTCTTAGTGTGCACCCCGTCGGACTGGCACTGCTGTACCGAGAGTCGAATAAAATTTCCATTCGCGAAAAACACCGAAAAGTCCATTGACAGAGTCTTATATATTTTGCGCAGCTGCTTGTCGCGCTTCGAGTGTCGGCCGCGGGGAAGCACAAGAACAAGACGCGGCATTTTCTCCCGGAGGTACAAAAGACAAACAGCTGTTCCTCGAACATCGTCAGTTCGCACCCGGGAAAAGCTCAGCCGCGCAGCGAAACGAAGAGCGCCGCGAAAGGAAAGAATATGGGGGGATGAAAATGAAAAAAAAAAAAAAAAAGGCTTCGAGTCTGCACGCGATACATTTGTCAAGCTCCTGCGTCTTATACAGATCGCTCGAACTCTCCGGGTGTACGTGGAGAGAGAGAGAGGGGGGGAGAGCTTGCACTCGAGGGAAAGAATGCCCGTCACGATCCTCGCGTTCGCCTACGGTCCGACATCGTATAGAGTTTACAAAGGACGAGCACAAGAAGGGTATATAAGAGCGATGGGTTAACAATGGCACCGTCTGCGTCGGCGGAAATGCATTAACGGCGCCGGGCAGTATTATGCGCGCTCGGATAGGTGCATGCGCACGGAGCTTGGCCTTGTTTCGCGATTTCTGCCTTTATTTTAGTATTTAGCTGTACCTATTCTCTCGGCGATGGTAGGGGTTACTCGGGAATACCACGAAGCTTACATGTATAAGATTGGGGAGCGCGTGTATCTTGCGACGAGGCGGGAAACGAGGGGTCTCGAGAGAACTACCCGTGTCACATCGACTTCTACGACGGAGATATATATATATATACCGCGAGCTGTTGTGCGCTGAGCTACGGAAGAGAAGAAGAGTGCAGAGGTCGGTCTACTTTCAGCCTTTTAATTTGATGAGGTTTTTCTCGTTTCTTTATCTCTCCACCCCCCCCCCTCCCCATTTGCGATAACTCATGTTTTCCAGCGTTTAATTATACTCTTGATAAACGAGTAACAATTATTACATGCGATATGAGATTACATTTGTTCAACATCGACGCGAAATATTAATTATACATCGAGTTTACGATTAAACGTCAACAGAGAGAGAGGGAGAGCGATACATAATTTTGCAAGCGCATTACGAAATGAATGTTATTCGAAATTCATTAATTTTCGAGCACAAAACATTACACGAATGTATATTTGATCGACCGACTTGTTATCGAAATCACTTTCGGCTTATTGAACTTGAAAAATTTTATCATCTTAATTAAAAAAGCAAAAAAAAAAAAAAAAAAAAAAAAAAAAAGATTAATTCTTTATCAAACAGACGAGTGTTGTTTTCACTTATTGTTGACGAATCATATATTTTGTATATAGATGTCATTGTAATTTCACTGTTGAATCAGTGTCGGTGATCAGTGGTAACAACTTTCCAATAATAAAATTAATTATAGTATCGCAATCTCACGACTACGCGCACATGTGTAGATATAGCTGTAGCAACAGCAGCTAGTAGCCTCATCCGGTATAAGTACAAAGAAAAGAAGACGTTTTATCTATCGCAATCAGTAGATGACGCCCATTACGCCCAGACTCGATGTACGCCGGACTGTGCATCCAACGATATAATATATAACGTGTATATGGGTACAACAGAAACTGTAGGGTGTCGTGCACCGAGTGTTGCGAGAGTCAATCCATAGTAAACTACTTAAAAACCGCGTGAGCAACGAGAACAAAAAGAGTCTGCTGCTGAAAGACGACGAAGAAACACGACGGTATACTTGCCACACGTTACTTCTACACGTAACATGATTAACCGATTATACATATATTATGTGGTTATGCATACAATATCGTAATATCTAGTCGGAGGTGAAAAAGAAAAAAAGAAAACATTTCTCATAATGTATACCTAATTTGAAGAAAAAAAAAATAATAACAATGAAAGAAAACCTTTGTTTTCTCTACCCAGTTTTACAGCATACATAATTTAAAGTTCAAAATGAACGATGACAGTTGGCAAATCCTGCAAATTCAAACAACAAGCAGACGCGCGACAGCCAATTAATAATACCATACGTAGGGGCACAAAAGAAAAAAGAAAAAAAAAAAAAAGCCCCTCTTCTTCTTCGGAGCGGTGTTTTACAGCATCGATTACGCGAATCGGCTAATCGGAGGAGAGTCGGAGTGTGCAACTGCGGGGAGAGAAAGAGCCAGCGAGTGGCCGGCTCGACTGGTTGGGTATATATGCACATGCTGACCCAACGCGTACCCTGGGCGCGCAAACAACAGCAGACGGCGGAAAAACACGACCCTGCTCGGCGTCCACGAGTATAGGCACTTTCCGCAGTCCGTTCAACTCGACGGACGGATCAGGCTCGAGCGAAGGGGAAGGGGGTTGCTAAAACCAGGAGGAGGAGGCGAAGGAGCTTCGTGACTTGCATCTCGTACACAAACACGGTCTTCCAAGAGTATACATGGCCACTATATGTATACATACGTCTGGTGTTTGTGTACGCACGTGTGGGTGTGCACTTGCTTTTAGCGCAGGTAAGAGCCATCTATTTTTGCAATCCGGACAGCCACCCCTGCCACGGGTATACGTATAGGGTAGCCTCGGGCGTAGCAGCAAGTTGCCCGTGTGTGTATGTACAAGTCGCGCGACGAATCGATCAGGAGTCGAAACTTCACGTCCTTTATCGGGGGATTATGATGGCTCGACTGCCTGCCTTTGGTATGATTATTCCATTTCGAGAAATATCGCGATGGAAAAGATATAATATATACTGCAGCAGATTAAAAGATGTTGAACAGAGTACGAGATGGTACTTTTCAATATATAAGCACGAATACGTGAAAATCGTTTCCACCGAGAGAGCGAATTCGCACCAGTTTCCGCCTCGAAGAGATAGGTACATCAGACTTTTTTTTTTTTTTTTTTTTTTACGCCGACCCAGAAGCACGTAACACAACGAACCCTGAACTTGTATATTGTATATGTATATATGTGGCGTGCGGGTTTTTCACGAAAGCCGAAATACTTGCCTCNAGGATTTTTTTTTTTTTTTTTTTTTTTACGCCGACCCAGAAGCACGTAACACAACGAACCCTGAACTTGTATATTGTATATGTATATATGTGGCGTGCGGGTTTTTCACGAAAGCCGAAATACTTGCCTCCACCCGAATTTTAAAGCTACGTGCCGGGAGGGGCGTTTCAAAAGCGACGTGAGAAATTTAAAAAATGCAGGCTTGGCTTGGTATACCCTTTTTTGCATGTATGTAGGTATACAAGGAATTTATTTGCATTCGTCATTGGCAATAAGGGAAAAAGAGTTCCCGTCCCGTAAGCAAAGTGGGCCATTCGACAGCAGAGGGGCGGACACGGATGGAAGAAGAGAAAAATGAACATTAGCCGCGTAAACAAGAGAGGCGCGCCACGGGGCATAAATCTTCCACATCTCGGACGCATTTGGACGTCGCGCAATGACGACGGCGACGTATTACGCCAGTTAGGCGAGGCGTATATCTACGGCTGCACCGGCGCGAGGCATCAATTTCAATAGGCCGGTATGCGCCTCTGGCCGTCGTTCGTCATCATCACTGCAACGATAGCAACGAGTGTATACCCTGTACTGTAACAACGACAATAACAGCAGCTATTGGTGGGTCGGCGGAGGGGCAGAGGGCATCATCCCCATAAAAATAACTGTGCCAAATGCCCGGAGTTTGTACGTCACCGCGAGCGAGTTGCGCAAACCGCGTGTACGAATATAAACGTATAGGAGAAAGAGAGAGTTTTCTGACTCGCAGTGGGTATCACGTTTCCTGCGGAGGCACAAGACGCCACGAGATAATTTTTTACTGTGCCGATTCTCTGTATTTTTCTCTTCGTTTACTTACCCATGCAAAGGGCTTTGTGATATTGTCACTCCAATTTTTTGATACTTTCAAATATAACACTTGGTATATGTCTGGAATATATATATATATATATTTTGGTACATCCGATCTATAGTCTAGATGTTATTTTTATATTTTCGTGACTTCATAATCCATTTGCATTTACGTCAGTATCATTAAAAATGTTTATATTCGTGTCGGCCAATATTATAAATCAACAAAATAACCTTAGGTACAGTAGGTACATACCTATACATACAAACAATCCATTATTGGCATTACATCAATCGGAAATTTATACCTACTTCTATCTCGGAGTACAATGCAGCATCGAGTCTGCATCAATATAAAAACATATTATTACCCCTTTCCTTCGATTATAGGGAGATTACGATGCATCCTTATTCCCTCCGAGCGAGCAGAAACCCAACATATATTATACCCACTGTGACATTTTTTTGGCCACCACGACGCTCTACTACTCGACGCTCTATGTGTAGGGAAAATAACGCGGTCGTTGTTTTCCGCCAAGAATAAGCCGGCCTCTGTTCGTACAACATATGCATACACACACACACACACATACCTCCCCGTTGTTTGAGTATATTGTCTCCCCAGACACGCGGGGGATGATAAGGATATCTGCATACACGTATACTTCCCCACACAGTGGCGTACAGGAGAGCTGTTTACCCTTTCCACGCTGCGACGGAGCCAGCTCGAATTGCTATCTCTTGCGTGCAATGATACCATACGTATAGGTATATTATGTATGACTGTAGCGAGCGCGAGGGATG
Organism: Copidosoma floridanum; assembly: GCF_000648655.2. The sequence continues at coordinate 499,675 of NW_019379479.1, forward strand.
TTTGTATATATTATGTGGGTGTTTGCCTTTAGTTTTGTGTGCTAAAAGTATATCGGGAAGGAAGAGGAGGAGGTGGGCGCGCCTTACTTGCCGTGCCAGTGGATGGATAAAATACACACCGGGGCAGATTTTTGCCTCCGTTAGAATTGTCGCGCAGTCGTCGAGAATGCGATATTTTTGCGTAAATTACGTTACTTCGGGGACGTAGGGTATCACAGCTGTATGGTTTTACAGTCCCGTTTCGCCTTGAATTTAATCATTTTAATCATCATTGCCCCGATCGGTGTGGAATAAAAGCCGGGAGCTTTCGTTTATTTTCTTCGTCGTCGTCGCGCGTGTGATCGGCAATCAATTTTCGAGATTTACAGGGGGCTCTTTACGGCCGGCTCTCGACTTCCTGCATAAATGCCACTCCACCGACCCTCGTTTACGACGGGAGCTTCGAGAACACGTCGAATGTAAATTTGTCACGCTCCCCAACTTGGAAATAAGCTGCCATGGTCCGCGATTCGATCCTGGATTATTTTAGCACTTTTACGCGTCCCTCGTAAATTTGCTGCTTCATCTTGTATTGTAAGACTTTTTTTCGTTTCAATCTTTGATCGTAAATTTTGATTAAAAATCCGTGGAAAATACATCTTGTATTATATTCAACTTCCCAGCAGTTTCATTCTTGAAAAAAAAAAAAATACGCGACACAATCGGCGCTTGTTGAAATCGGAGCACAATTTTTTTCTAGGAAATCTGTACTATGCTTCTTCGACCTCATCAAGCATCGTCATTATCCACTGGTACGCGACGTATACGGACCAATTGCCATTGTCCTATAGTTTTTGCAAAAACCAAACAATGGAATCAATACACAGCAGCGCTGTTTTTCATTGCAGCACAGTGAAATCACCGCAGCCGTAATCAATGAGAGCGCACAGTATCCGTGCGAAATTAGCAATTCAACGAGCCCAGAGCGAACGCATAGGTACGCGTGTTTTTATTGTCCCTTTATCACCTTCGCTGCTGATATACTCTACATTGCCCGACAGCGAGTGAATATCATTGACCACGGCCGCTACAATTTTTTTTTTTCCCCTCGCGCGCTTTCGATATTCTGGAATGGCAAAACAATGTCCACGCGCAGCTGCCAGTACAGCAATGTACCGATCGGTTCGACGCCTCTTTTTTTTTTTTTTTCAACTCCGGTAGGAATGAGCTGTGAAAAATTAAAAACCTGAGCGCTTCGACTCGGCATCACGCGACCGGGAAGACGTCACCGAAGAAAAAAAACAAACAAACAAATTTATACACCGAAATGCGAAACTTCTCCATAGAGTGCGCACAGATTTCTGCCGAATTGGCATCCACATTATAATGTGTAGTTTCCAAAGCTGATCTACCGTTTTGAGTGGCAAACACTTGAAATATAATTCATTTTTTGTCTCGGACTCACGCTTTGAAAGAGACTTACATTACTCCGATGATACCCACGCGCGCAAAAAGACTTTTACATGCATCGCAACAACATAACAAATATATCGATCGCAGTTCTCTTTTTTTTTTTTTTTTTTTTTTTTTCAGAGGGAGAAAATTGTTCCATCATCCAGTAAAAAAAAAAAAAGACGTAGAAAGTTTGATGAATCGACACGGAAGAGTCGGCGCGAGACAATTTTTCACCGCTTGTTTGACTCGCGAGGGAAAAAGTGTTAATGAAGAGCAAAAACCCCTGTATAGGTACAGTTCCCTCGAAAAGATTTCACTCGCCTACATGCTATCATTGATATCTATATACCACCGCGACGCCCGGATCTCTCAACCCCACCGATTCTTCGTTCCTCCTTTATATAGACATGCGAGCAAATTATCGTGTACAGGTGATTCATTCGATCGGACGCGCTAGTCTACCCTCGCCAGTCACCTGAAGCATACTTTGATTTTTTACGTCTACATGCACACGGGTAACACAAGTTCGTTCATACATTATAGAGAGGCCCGAGAAAATATGTTGAAAGTTCCCGATTATCCCACACAATGTGAGCTCAATTTAATATTTGAACGTCATAATTATCTTCAAATATTCCATTAAATGCAGATGTTTGTAAACGTGCTGGTGTTTTTCCCTCAGTCTTCGATAATGATAAAAAACCGATGAGATTACTAATTGCAAGTAAAGCTGCACCACTCGAAAGTTTTTTCGTTTATTTTCAAGATCACGAGTACGTAGCTCGAGAATACCTGCAATATTGCCGTCTTCCCGCGTAATTTTTCAAAATAAGTATATGGTGTACGATGCACAGAGCTCGTGCGGAAAAATCGCCCACTCCGCACTTGTGGGCGCAAGGCTCCAGGATGGCGCGATTCTTCAGGTGCAGTACCATGGCATACACGCGTGCAACGAAGGATATGAAGAAAAAGAGTTTTAACAACGTAGCTTCCTACGCGCCGGCGCCACTTGGGCGTATCATCGATGATTCGTCCGTCCAGTGGATTGCGAAACGTAATAACGCGCATGGAGTCCATAGGGAAGTGCGTGGGCACGAGGGGCCATGCCATATAACACAGCGCCTCCCGGCAGGTGGGACGAAGCGGAGAGAGGACGTCGAACTACAGTGAATGGATCCGAGAAGTATTTACCTCGGCTGCACTTGGTTGCCCGGGCGCTGATAGCTGATGATGCTGGCCTGAGGAGACGGATGGCCTTGAGTAGGTATATACACGTACATTTACCTATATATCCCGCGACTGTATAATATATCCACGCGCGCGCGTGTGTTACAAGTCTGTGTGTTTTGACGTCTGGTTCCGTCGAGATGGAGTGGGTGTTTCGTATCGATTTGTGTATACGTGTACACGTACAGCTTTTTTTTTTTTTTTTTTTTTTTTTTTTTTTTTTTTTTTTTTTTTTTTTTTTTTTCTTTCCCTCTCGTTTGCGACTTTTTTACGATAACTGTACCGATGTTTTTCTCCAAAAAGGTCTGCCTATACCGGAGAAATGGCTTTTTTATCTGTATCTGATGTCTACATCTGCCGACGATATTGTCGGCATTACTACACGGACATTTCTTGCGTCAATATAACTGGGAAGGTGACGTGGCATTACACAGTTAAAACAAAACAGGGCGAAAAAACGAAAATTTTTTGATTATGAAAATTGAACGTCAGAGTATATTTGTAGAGTACGGCGTCGCCGATGACCTGATTCAAGATGCGCGCGACTATTGAAATATGCAAGAAGCTTCAGAGGGAAAATCGACAGTTTTACTTTTGTCGATGCATATAGATGAAAATCAGGTTATAGCTTAATGGAATTTTTTCGTGATGATAGTATACTTATTACGGAGGGGGGGGGGCAGATATTTCAGTTCTACGTCGGAAATTGCATCAATCCTTCACCGAGAGTATATTTATACATGTATAAAGGCTTTTAACAAGCGCTGGCTGCCGATAATAATTAACAAAGAAATTTAATCAAGAAACCCTATATGTATATATTCGCGAACCTCAAGCAACCATTTATATATACACCACGTTCGCAAACACGCAGATGTCAGAGGCAGCAGTACTTACTATACGTGTTTGTGTATTTTCATTCAAAAAGGTGTACAACTGGCATATACGAGTCATAAGTTGCGGTGCCCACTGCTCGTCCCCTGCAAGTGATGGGCACAGCTTGCACTTGTCATTGGCAAGCATCCGTGTCCACGAGTTCGGTTACGACACGAGTACCTATATAGCGCTGTTGCTGGGTTGGGTAATCGTTGGAATGCCGCGACGTATTACAAGAGTAATAAATTTAAGTGTGATTTTAGGAAACATGTTTTATCGCAAATATTGTGTCGGAGACGTTACCAATAATATATAATTACTGAAAAAATTTCACTTCGGTGATAAATATTTGATAACAAGTTGGAGCAGTGGGTGATATGCTAGTGGGCATTGCCTAAACGAAAACGTACCTGTCGAGTTGAGCGTCAATCTATGATGTAAAAATCATCTTTGTCGCTTCGTAGAGCCGCACACCTCAAACGAGGTACTGATAAATCTTATGTTGCAACGGAAAAGTCAATGCGATAAAATAAAATTGAGGCGATTCGAGAAACGGTGACACGTACGTACGGTTTATTTACCGACGAATCGTAAAAATCAAAATTCCCAATCGAAGAAGACGAAGTGTTTCGAAAGAACTTCTTGTTTGGCCAGCAAATCAAGTCTGTTCGATAAACTTTGCCGCTGGAAGCCCGAGGCTTGAAATTTGTGATTTTTTTTTTTTTCTTCTTCAATGACGACTGTATTAAATTTCCCGTGCCTCGATGCAATAGACCCGAAAATCGGTGTCAAAAGCTCTCTTCGGCGGCATAATCACACTTCATTAGCATCGAAATTCGTGTCGGTGGCAAGCCGCGTTGAATTTTCAAGTGTACCAATTGACACGAAATCGCCGGAGTGAAAGTGCCGATACACGCGATGTACTGTATTCCAGTGGAAAATTGTACAAACGAGTTTGCCTCTGCAACAACAATTGAACGGAGAAGAAGAGGAAAAAAAAAACAGGTTTATCTCTCTGTATAATCTCAGCTGATTTCACAATGGTTTCGCGTAAACTTTATGACCTACTAAAACTGTAGACGCAGCCGCGTCCGCATGAATGAGCGACACCGAAAGAAAAAAGTTGTCGAAAGGCCAAAAACCGGACGGGGCAAAGACTTTATAATCGCGCTCCACAACCGGCTATAATTGTATACACATACTCTGCTCGTGCAAGTGGTCGCAAAAGCTCGAGCGTTGGTCAACTACAGGCGATGGCGGTGAAACCGTAGTGGGTCACAAAGTTCTTCTTGGTATGGCATGCATAACGGGTGGATATATTCGATAACCGTAGATTCATGCTTGCCTGCCGGGTTTTGGATTGCCGTTGACTGCGGTGGTGCGGTACACGATGGCGTGATCTTACAAATTTTCTTTAGAGAATTAAAAGTATATAGATATACGTGCATTCCTCTCCAGGGGACAACTGGAGTGTTGAGTATTTGCCATACTCTTCTCAAAGTTGTCCCTTAAAGTAAAGTGTTCCCATGATGGTATGGCACCTACAGCGCGATTTTTTCATATTTCGACTAGAAAAATCAGCAGTTACATTCCTTTTCAGGTTTTTCAATTTCATAATTCAAGTCAACTTTTTATTTCCTATCCGTTGGTCTAGGTTGCGGCTGGTTTTTTAAAAGAACCACATGGCACTACTTCAATTACCACATAACTTTTTACCAAGATGAAATATGACTAAAATATTCCGGATCTCAACGAATCATAAAATTTCTCAAATCCGGTATGAGTTGCGGCTGGTTTAGATTTCCGACCACCTTCGGGCCTCAGCTCTTGGTCTATTAAAGTAAATATTACCATACAAGTCAACAGAATCCATTCCCGTGCTGGTGTCACGTGGTAATTCAGCTGACGTATCGTGAAAAAGTGTATGCTCTCACTATTTGCAAATGGAAAAATTACTTAATACTGCGACTTTGCACTTGTGCATTTACCTCTCGCTCAACCGCTCGTGTGGAATTGAATTATTATATTGACTGGACTCCTCTCCAATTCTCTCATTTTAAATTATTTTTGGCTAACAGCCAGTTTCCTGAACGGTGTGCCGGCATGTTTTTTTAGAGATTAAAAAAAAAAAAGTTTAGCCTTTGCGAAACGAAAAATACCATGGACTAAGATTTTTTTTTTTTTATGTGGAAATCCGAAAGTCATGCGACACCAAGGCCACGAGCCCTTAAGCCTCATAAAGCTGCCGGCCTCATGCTCACTCGTGACTCACATAGATATAAGTACACAGTGTTTTCTTTTAGCCTTTGAGGAATTTCAACGTCGAAAGCTAAACAGAAAACAGAACGAGCAATCATCAGAGCTTGGGTCACAGCCGCAAATCCGCACCTGCACACGCTCGATGTTTAGGTATGCGTGCAGATGCAATATAAGTGTATCTACATGTGTATAGGCATTAAAGCTATAATAATAATTTTTCTGCTCTTTCAAGTCTGCTTCAGTTGGGTTTTGACGACTGAAGGATACAGTCGTACCAAAGTGACAGAGGACCAATTGCTCTATACACCTCCATCTTAACTAAGAAACCGAAACTATACGTGTCAACAACGTCCACATTCTTTTTATCGATCAGAGAGAGAGAGAGAGAAAGAGGTATGTGTCCTCGTGTTTTTTTTTTAATTTTGATTATTAAATGGCATATTATTTGATTCGTTTGTCATTCCTATACGTGACGCTCATAAAAAAATTAAAGTGACTGGCCAGTCAGATTAAATTACAATATGGCCACATAGCCAGTACGGCGTACCAAATATGGATCCTTTGTTCGATGATAAATATTGATATCTCTGGTTAGGTTAGGTGTGTATGCCAGTCGATCTTCGAGCGAGAATACATTTTAAACTTCTTACGTGTCCTAACATTATCTTCAAAAAAAATTAACGCAAGTTTAATAAAAATAATACTTGCTTGCTTTAGAAACGAAAAACAAATCGTCGATAACAATCAAGTGTAAATTTTTTTTTTTTTTTGCAGCTTGAGTTAAAAATATGGAGTACGAGCCGTATGAAATTTGTCCCCACGATAAAAGCCACCAAATTCTCAGGTCACGCATGGCCGTTCATCTGACTAAATGTTCTAAAAACCATCGTAAAACCAAGAAAGAGCAGTGTCCATACGACCCACGCCATCTCATCAATCCTGAAGATTACCAAGTAGGTATTAGTGTAATTGGTATAGGTGTATTAGATCATTGAAACTTTTAAACACCTAAATCTTAGTATGAACTATTGACGTATGCTTACAGAGCCATGTTAAAACCTGCCCAGCTCAAGAATCTGTCTTGCATCATCGTCTGCATGGTGGCGATAACAAAACAAAAACTATTAATATTCCTCCAGTGTCTATTGCCAGCACAGCAGAAACAGTTATGGAACTACCTGTTGTCAATTGGGATGATGTGAGTAAAAACTTATGTGAAACATGTTCCAACCCAATAGTGAACGATTTTTTATGAAGCATATTTTCTTGACAAGTGAAAATTGTCTGATTACTAAGTGTCATTTAAATACATGATTTTAAATATTCAATTTTAATAGGATCAGGAGGTAGCTAGCTACAATCCACTGCGAAACATTGAACAAAAGGAGGTTCTTCGACCTTTGTTGATAGCTTCAAAGTCGGTAAAGAAAAAATTTAAAGAGAATGAAAGAAAGCGTATGCAGCAGCTGTTGAACGAAAATGAGAGAAAAGAAAATCAGAGACGAGAAGAAGAAAAAGTCGCTGCGGTAATTATCCCTCGTATTTCTTTAATTTTGTTGTCAATGATTCTTAGTCTGTTAAATATGATCTTTATTTACCTCGTAATCATTTAACAGCAAACAGTTATGTCTGCTCCATTCGAGGCACTGACAGATTAATCAAACAAGGCAAACATAAAAGCGTCAGTACTAAATTATTCAAAAATAATCATATGTTTTAGGAGACTGGTGTACGTAAGCTTCAAAATAAATCTAAGGTTGTAAAAAAACCGAATGTAGAAGAAACGGCAGGAATAACTGGAGTAATTAAACAAATTGAAGAAGTTCAGGTAATTTATATTTTTAAATTTTTTAGTTAAATTTTCAAGTATCTTTAAAGTACGTTATGTTGGATTTTATAAAGAATTATCACGATTTATTTCAGTTCATCATGAAATACAAAATATTCATTTTCATTTGAGAGAGCAACGATTACTCAATAAATAATAAAAATCAAAGTTCTAAAAATCGACGATCAAACAATTTTGGTGTTAAAAAATTTGTTTACTCTAATATTACAGATTAATGACAAATCTGTTGCACAACCCGAAGCATCAGGCAAGCTCCAAACAAACCAATCAGCTAATGCCGAAGCATGTGCATATCAAGGAGCAATACCAAAAGAAGCAACGAATACTACATCGATTGAAGATTCATCCACGAGTCAGCAAGCCAAAGAAAGTCCAAATTCACCAAAAAAAGTCCCATTCAGTTACGCTACGGCCCTGAATCGTAATGTTGTAAGTGACGAAAAAAATAATATTACTTTGAGTTCTTCCTCCACATATGTTGATAACGCTACTGTAGATAAGAGTTGTGTAGAACTAAACCACGATTTTGATAATGCTCTAGAAGACGGCAACGAAGAGGATCTAGAAATGAACAATATTCCCGAAATCATAAATGAAATGGAAATTGAAGAAAAAAAACGAACTCAACGTTCAACGCAACAAAATTCTGCTAAACAGAAACGCACCAACTTAAAAAAAGAAGAAAAAAAAGGCAAAATGAAAAACTGTAAATAACCACCTTCGATAAGTTAAAAAATAGTTCTGAAAAAAAATATCATTACGTCAGTAGTGTCTTCATACCACGTTAAATTACAAATAAAGCAGAAAAAATGTAAAAAATGACTGTTAAAACTGGTGAATGCGTTGGTTATATATTGATTAAAATACTAGGGTACGAAAATAATTTCTTTTTCTTCTGAGATTTCTGCGAAACATTTACGTTGTATGTAATTTCACTTAAATATATTTACGTATGAATAAGAAAAAATTTGTTTTATTTTATACTTTATCTACCAATAAAAATAAGCATTTTCCGCCCTTGGGTGGTTTTGGGAGGCTGGTACTTCCTCGGGCGAAAAAGCAGTTTTCCGGAACTCGTTCGAAAAGTCTCCTTTACGAACCTCGTTACGTCCCTCGCCTTCGGCTCGGGCCACAAACCTCTCGGTTCGCAAACAGAGACTTTTCAAACTCGTAGGAAAACTACTATTATTATTCTTGAAATTGTTATTGTGTTGTAAAAAAGTTAATTTTTCATAAAAAAGTAAAAAAAAAAAAAATTATTCCTAGCACAATAAAACCTCACAAGTATGAATCAAAAAGATAACATTTACATAAAATTATTAAAAAATATAAATAAACTAAAAATTTTAAGTCGAATTTGTCTTACGTGATGTATTCTGCACAAAGCTAACACACCTTAGCCAGCGAAATATGTTTTCCCGAAACTGCGTAGGCTTATTTCTGGTCAGCTTTTTAAATACTTTAAAAGCTTCTTAAAAAAAGTCCCCCCCACGTGTGGGTGGTCCTGACCATCTGCTGTTTCAAGCGGAAGGGCTTTTCCGTAGGTGCAGCTGAGTGCATTTTCGTCAATGGAATACCTTGCTGTGGCTGTAAGGGTGTACAACTACACCGGCGCCTTGTATAAGTCGTTAAAGTCTCTGCAGGAGCCACAAGACAAAGTAAAGGACAGTCTTCACAGCGAAGTAACGACCATTAACGTCGCAGGCGTGGTTCTTTTGACGCTTTGTAAAGCTCGACTGCTTATTTATTATAAAAGGGACACATGAATATAAACCGTCGCTGTAATGACCCATACGATTCACTCTGAGAGAAAAATAACTCTCATACGTGGAAATCTTAATTTTCCGCAGTAAACCTCATATTTGTAATTTGCAAGTTTCGTGTTCAACTTTTTTACAGCAGCATTGTACAATGTATAAATAAACAAACAAGATAACTATAATTCAACATACACGCGCTTTGACTGATCTACGAAAAAATGGCACGTAATCTAAAATGAAATCATTGATTGATAACTTCGATTAAAAATTTCACACTCCTTTCAGAATTGATAAAAAGAGCGGAAACACATTAAGAATTCACGGCTCGAAGCGAAAAAAACTTTTTCTCCCGCCGAGCGAAGAACTTTTTTCCCAACTCGGAGTAGAAATATACTTATCCCTCGAATACATTTCCGTAACGAGAGAAACATATAATTTACTAACAAGGGTGGGGGCGATTAAAAAATCAAAGGGTAAAGTTTTTCATGCCACGCGGCTGCACGAAGGGCGGATATAATTTTTCTCCCGCCACCGATGACGAAGTTTTCCGAAAAACTTTTCTCCCTCGCGATAAATGAATACAAGTCAACTTTTTTAATTGCTAATGCAGTGTCCCCCAGGGGGTTGTATGTACATGCAGAGGTAAGACTGACTTTAATATTCAAGCTGCGCGAGCCATTCTAACGCATTACCAGTGCAATGAATCCTTTAGAAATTTGAAAATTAAGCAATTATAGTTAAACTCGAGTTGGATGTGAAGCAACAATGTTCGGGTGATCGACCGACGGAGGGGAACTTTATCCTCGTGTATGAGCTCAACACTTTCTCTCTCCTCTTCTCGTTCAACAGCGCAAGATCATCTATTACGCGTGCGATGACTCAGGGTGTAACAGATTTTATCTCATCGCCCGGCGAAGATAAGAATGCCCCCCCGAATAATCGTGCAGCACCAACGCTTGAATACATTTCACGCGTAATAAATACATTTGAATTCTCGGGAGCCAGCCTCTACGTGTCATGATCATAATACGTCCGAGGTTGCGTTGGATAGAAAAGTTTGGCCGCGTTCACAAAGAGTAGCATGTGTGTCTGGAAGGCGAGGCGGGTAAGAGGATTACGCTGGGGAGGATTTTAATTTTTTTTTTTTTTTTTCAAAAACTTAACCATGCAGGTGAGGGCCTCACCCGCGTGTCTTTCTTTTTTCGTTACTGTGCACAATTATCATTGCTCGCGGGAGAGGAAGCGTTGAAGGGTCGTCGATTGGGACCGATAGCGGAGGGTCTGAATCCACGGCTTGGCTTAACAACGGTTATTTCGAAAAAATAAAACTGGACAGCCATTTCGGAGTTTTTCAACTTTTCTGTTCGTTAAATAAGCTTTTTCAAGCTTCCCCCCCCCCCGAGCTTTGTTTTTTTGTTGAAATATTAGATGAAATGAGTGTATTTTACGTGCAATTATCGAGCTCGAAAAGCAAAGGATTTTTTATTCCCAAACTCACGGCGTTCCATTGGCAGAATTGGCGTTGAACATTTGCAACTCACCTGTAACAGAAAAACAAAATGGTTTCGTTAGATATAAAAAGCGTAAATTTTCTTGTAACTTGGGAATTATAAACAATGGGGGCGTTGGTATTTCTCACGCGACAGAAATGCATGCTAAAAGAATAATGGCCCCAAGAGGGCGATATGGTGTTGTGTTGTACGGTATATGTGTGTGAATGCGTAACCAATAAGGAATGCACCGGCCAAGTATAAGTGCCTACGTGACAAAGTCATAACTCATTAACCTCGAAAGCCGAGAAAAGAAGGGCAAGCCCATCCGCGGTCTCTCTGGTAATGATGCTTCAGCAGACATGACGATTCCGAGGGAGCATTGTGTGCAAATCATCGTCGTTCGCGACGACACTGGATTGTATTTTAATATTATTGTAAATAGCTGCAAAAAAAAAAAAAAAAAAAAAAAGTTTGTTTCTACATCCTACGTGTTTGCGTCAATTTGATGAATTCATCACTCATACAACACAATATGGCGAAGAAGCTCTAATGAACATGCGCCTCGGTAATTAATTGTGCATGTCGTTGACACGATTACTCAAATGAGTGTGTAGTACCGACTGTGGGGTACTATAATTCAAGGGTCTTTAGCTGTTTGAGCTACTCTTGAAAAAAAAAAAAAAAAAAAAAAACCAACATATTTTTTGGGGGAATATACTCCACGTCGAACCATTAAAAGAACTCGTCTTTCACGAGAGTAAATGAACGTGAAAAAAGTATATACTAAAAGAAAGTTTTAACTCGAGTCCTCGTGCAAAAAAAGAAAGAAAAAAAAAGAGCGAGGGTACAAATATTTTTCTCAGCATGATTTTTCGTGCCCAAGATAAAACGCCACGCAAAAGAGGTTGAAACAGCCATTATTGCGACCGCAGAGCCCGTCGAGCGAGAAACATACTATACAGTCGATAATCGTAACGACATTAAAACACCGGCACTGCGAATCGGGCGAGAACCACTTTGAATTCACGGGCATCAGCCGTTCCGTGCACCGCACCCGAATCAAAGTCATCCAAAAGGGTAACGCGTTAAATTGCACATTAATAATTCACGCGCCACCTCCGCCGGACACAGCCCACCTTAGCTCGCGGAAAGGGGGTACAGGGCGCCGAGGTATATACACGCACTTCACAATGTCCTGTTTAGCATCCAAAGCGAAAACGCCGGTCCGCTGCAGCAGAGTTCGTTGAATTTTCCAACTCCACCCATACACGTATACTACGTAATATTATGTATGTACGCGCGAGTAAGGAGGTCACGTACAGTAGCGCAGCTTCCGTTGGAATATATTCTGCGAAACGCCGCAGTTGGCGTAATATCAAGCGAGAGAATGTGCTTCGGTCTTGTGAATTTCAGGTACATGTATCGGGAGATTTAATTGTAGTACCAATTGGATTTGTCGATTGATTGTTGGCGGGTATGATAACGAGGTTGCGCTATACCGTTACTGGATATCAAGGTATCACCGAAATCTCAGAATCGGCTAAGAGAAACAAAAGAGGCAACGAAAACACCAAAAACCGCTTAAAGCTCTCAGCTCGTCACGGACCTTGGCTCTAAAAGCTCTCCCTGCGGAGATCATTTGAGCTTCTCTGTGTACGTTGGATAAAAGCTTGCCTTCGTTACATAAAATCAATTATCTGCTCTGAAGCTCCTTTGTACAGTGTGACCGGGCCAGAGATATAAATATTTCGGAGCATAAGAGAGAAACATTGTATCCTCTTTATACTGCAAGTTTTTCTTCGGTATGACCCAAAAAGCTCAGCGTCTACGAGTCAGATCCCGCGAAAATTTGTCACTTTGCCGCAAGTGCATTACACCTCCTGAGAGCGCCCATCGGTACAGTTACGAGCTCGCGAGGAGAGATAGAGAGGAATGAAACCGGTTTCTAACAAAATCGGCCCTCCGCTCGCTCCACCATCAATTCGAAGAGGATAAGAAAAAGTTGAGCGTCCCGCGGGTGGATTAACATTGACGCCGGGGCTTCCCTCCATCACACCTATATATATGTACATCCATAGAGTATATATATATACGTATGGCAGTAGCGGGCGCTCTTTGTACCTACATACTCGCTGCACTTTTGTATCATATACATGGAGCCCTTGCCCCCACCCCCCGTCTCTCCTCGAGAGCCCGAAGGCACGGGCACATTCTCGAGCGAGGGTTTTGGGTCACGGTTGAGCTTTGAAGTTGTCGAACGCGCCCCCCGGCGTTTCGACCGGAGGGTCGCGCGAAAAAACCAAGCGTGCATATTTCGGACGGGAAAGCGGGTTAGTTGGGCAATGGACGGCCTCTTGCTGAAATAAGGGCTAAAGATGTGCACATACGAGAAGAAGAATACCTCCTCCCTGTTGTACCCATCTATCCGTGCATGGATCAGAGTCAGAGGGGAAAAAAAGGATACACGGGCGCGAGGCAGAAAGCCATTGTGCAATCCGAAGATCGAGGTAGCGTCCAGGCCCAAGCCCCTCCGGGGCAGCCCGAGAAAGTTTGCACGGGTCCACGAACCCTTTTCTCTACGAGGACAGGTATATATATACACATATATAAAGCGTATATAAAACATTTGGCTCGAAAGGTTGAAAATGTTTGTCGTTCGATCGCAGTTTCTTCATAAGAATGGGAGAGGGACACACAAAGGCTCAAAAAGATAAAAAAAATCCGTTCACCCCGGTAACGGCGGTATAAAAGCTCTCGGCCTATACGGAGGGCGGTGTCCCCTGGTGCGCCTCGATAATAGCCGACTCTCGTCGAGAGAGAGAGAGAGAGAGAGAGGAGCACGCGTGATTTCAGCTGGCACGGAATCACGAGGGCACCGCGAACCAATTCATCATATACGCGCCGTTTTGCCCCCACGGGGACCCACCCTACACATTATTTACACCACTGCCCATCCGCTACCGCGGTAATAACAAGGTCATTTCCGAATACACATGCGCACATACCAGCCACGGAGGACTCAGCTGCACCGTAATGATCGTACTCGTCCTCTATATAATATACTTGTCCCAAAGCTGGGGGTGGAGCAGGTACACATATATGTAGGCAAAGGATGTGGAGAAGCTATAGGCCGGATCGATTTTTCAGAAGCTAAAATTTCGCACTCTACTGTTCTTAAAAGGTGTGCGCCGCGAGACGCGAGCTACATATATATATATACACACAAAAAGTTTGGGCGGCTCTCGGTTATTTATGGATTGCCGCGATCGCTTCTCGTGCATTAGGAGGCGGCAGCAACCCTCCTCCCCTGAGGCCTCGACGCGTCGGGATGAATTTTAATTTTATTCCTCGGGTATATGATATACATACTGGCGGATACGAATGCCTTTCTCTCTCTCTCTCTTTTTAGGGGCGGAGCTGAGGCGCGGTATTCTTTTACTTCTCGCAGGAACTCTACTGTACAGTATGGTTATTAGAGGCTCATTTTAATGATCAACAACGGCCATTAGACATGGATGAAGGAAAAAAAATAATAATTGTAATCATAACTGACAACGACAAATATGGGTTAAACGATAATTAAAAACGCCCATACCTTGGGGGTACTTCTCACTGCAGGTTGTTTGTTTTTTTTTTTTTTTTATTCATAAAAAAAGTCATCACCTTCACGCTACCGATAAAAAGCACGCACGGGCGCGATAAGACGACCCACTGTGCAACAACAGACTCCGTTATCTTCGCAATTCCCCAAACAGCTCCCGGGGAGCGTCACTGCAGGAAATAATGGCTGCACGTTTTCCGACACAGGTGTCGTTCATACACGCTTTTCTTTTCGGGCACCCTAACTGTTTTTTTTTTTTTGCTCTACCATTGTATATGCACTTATCCGTTGTTCATTAAATGCCATCTGCGAACTACGATAATTGTACCAAACAGCGTGTGATGTGCGGTCCTCGTTTGTAATGCGCCAATAACAGCATTACGACCGTACAGTAGCGTCATCAGACGAAATAGTTGTGTACAGAGCCAAGCTCCCCTCGTCTCATAGTTTTCGTATGTTCGCCCATATACGGGCCGGCAGATGTGCCTTCGGATAATTCGGGAGCAATTTTGGATTTCGTATCTTGCTGATACCCCCCCCCCTTTGGCTGTAAGCGCGTATACATGTGTGCGGGGATGGACGAGGCCACACGTACGTGTGTACAGGGGGATGGAACTATCGAGAAGCGGAGCCGGACAGATGGAGCAGCAGCGGGATTTTCCGGGATTATTTCGGCAGGAGGTAGGCACGCGCGAGCGCGTTTTTTTTTTTTGTTTTTCTCTCTTCACGCGCAACGCTCCGACGCTGTCCGAACCCGATAGCGGGAAATTGTTATTTTCGACGGATTTCCAGGGGACTCGAAATGAATTCGTTGCCTAGAAAACGCGCTAGAGCTATATATACGCAGCGTGACGTATTTGATGGTGCAGGGTATTATTCGAGTGATTTTGACTTTGGGCAGCTGTGATGAAATTCCAACTGTTTGTTTGTCTCGATCTTGTGATAACATTTTTTACATATATATATATACTCGTATCGATCAAACATGAGCCAAAACTCGCTTGTGCCAAAAATGAGAAAACGAAATCAACGCGCGTCGATGGAGGAAAAAAAAAAGAAAGAAAGAAAATAAAGATTACATATGAAACACATCAACTGGCTGTTTAATCTCTCTATAATATCGCTTTTTGTTTGGCACTCGGTATCAGCGACACTCGGCCAAGACGCACCAAACCGTAGATAATAAACGTCAATTCCAGCCAATCTCCCTAAATTGGCATCGATTGGCGAGTGACATCGACTCTGCAGCCAAGTTTCGCGAACAAATGCAATTTTGTCGAAAAATCGCCCCGTTTAATTTCAAATAATATATAAATATACGGACGTGTATCAAATGCGAATATAATATCATCTCAACGCGGTGTAGGGGCTCATTGAACTCGGGCGCGCGTGATTTATGAACCCGATATATATATAATATATGTATATGTTCTGCGGCCCGTCATAATTATCAAACGGGACGTGAGATACATCGATTCCAGTTTGCCATTATACATCAGTCACGTGTATATATAATGTATACAATGGCCGAGCGCAAGCAATACGACGAATTTATTACAGCCCACGCGTCGAGCGAAACAAGCAGATTGTGCATTAAATGCGCTTCTAGGGGTACTATAGGTGATGGCGATTGGACTGATGGACCCGTAGTGGCTGAATAGGCGAGAGACCTTTGATTTTTATATAGATTTACGCTCGGATTTACGTACACGTTTTTCATACTCTCCCGGTAAAAGGGTGCTGCGGCTGATTAATAACTCTGCTTCGCTCGGAATCCTATGCAGCCGGTCGTCAAATGCCGTCCGGCGTAATTTCATCCGTCCTTCCGTCCGTTGCATGCACCAAAGATTCCGAGGAATCCAAGTGTGTATATATATATACAATCACCATCAGTACATGTACAACATAGCAGCAGAACTTGTACTTTTCCATCTCAAGTTAACCGAGGATCGACGAGTCAGCTGCCTCTCGTGTGCACTCACCCCCGCGCCACAGCTATATATACACGTCCACTGACGTACATCTATATACAGTAGAGGAGGGGACAAAAAGATTCGTCTTAGCCTTGAAGTTTTTAGGGTCGGCTTTCATTGCTTGCGGCGGATGGTGGAGGAGCTTCCGGATGAATTACGGCCCTTCTGGTCGGTCACGTTCGCGTATATAAACGTATATATACGTAAAACACAGGAATGAGTTTGACCATCACCGATGTATATTTATGCATACACATTTTCTGCGTCAGATAGGATAGTAAAAGGATTTTGTCGTACATCCACACTAATTTATAATATCCAGCGTTGCATTGTCAATATGTATAGTAATTACATATACATTTGGAAACAGTAGGATGCGCATGTGCTACTTATTTTTCTTTGCAGTTTTTGAAAGCGAGGTAGCAGCAACACAACCCAGGGTATACTACATATTCCACGTGATCCTTTACGTGCAGGTATATAATGTTATTTCTGGTGCACATTATACGCGTTCACAGGGTGCATCTTGTGACCATTTCTCTCTCTCTCTCTCTTTGTCCGTCATGCCGCTCATTCCGTATTCGAGTCTATGGGTTACCCCCACGGTCACCTCGAGCTCTTGCTTCCCCATTTCCTCTTCCGCAGTCGGTGAACATGTACATAGATATGAAAGGCATGTAAGGTACAGCGCAATGGTGCCACACATGCCCCCAACGGTGAAATTAAACTCGTGTGTCCGGGAACTTCCTCTCGCAAGCTCCGGTTGGCGAGAGTCTATTCTATGTACATACCCAGCCGTTCTTCGTAGGTGGTATATAGCATTCCTCGCATGCGACACACAGGTGACAACAACTCGGCGTACCTATAATGCTTTACATTACCTTATACGTACGAAGACCTGCATGCAATCCTTCAAGAAGCAGCGACGTTATCCGCCGAGTCTCCTCGTAAGGATATTACATGCGCAGTCACAGGTCGGAAGAAGGAAGCATATTGTATCGGTATATGTAATACACGTAGAGGACACACGCGCAGGAACGGAGGAGGGAAAAAAGAAAGGCAGTCGACTCTGTTTGGACAACGTGATGTACGTATAACAAACAACACATTATTCTTCATTCAAGGCGTCTGTGAGAATCGACACTGAAAAAAAAAAAAAAAAGGGAATATCTTATGTAGTCTCACGCGCTTCTTCTTTTAGGGAGGAGGGAAGCAAACAAACCAAATAGTTGTAAAACGTTTGGAGTAAACGTGCCTGCTGCCCGAATGTTTACACAGATGCATGGGGGTGGGGGGAATTTATGTAAATTTTTTTTTCATACCAGCAACTTATTGGATCGCGCCCACGCGTTTTAGTGTGTATTATGTATACCATAAACGCACAGCGACGACTGATCCCGGCCAAACGCACCAACGGACGTATAATATATACATGGTTTGAAAAAAGAGCCACTCGAAGGTTCGCCTTGAGGAGGCAGGGTGTAAAATATCAGCCGAGAGATGTTTGGCAAAATTGCCTCGTGGCGACAGGACGCACCTACCCCATACGTCGTGTTTGTAACACTTTGGGCATAATATAACGCATACACATATACACACACATATATATATTGTACACTATGTGGCGAATTTGCGTGCACTCGGTCCACGCGCCCGCACTTATGGTAATAGGTATATATATATCTGGGCGCAAAAGCTCGCCCGCGACGACGCTGCATAATGCAATTGCCGCTCCCTGCAATTTACGCGCGGGACCCAAGGCGCCCTCCTCCAGTTATATATAATATACCGCTTGAGTGCCGTTGTTGGCGCCGAGTTCCCTCGTATAGGTATATATTATATTTATCGAACTCTGTACTTGCGAGAAAAACGGGTCTACGCTGTACCCACAGGGAAATAGAGGCTGATCCATCGCACTCTCACGCGCTCAATGTACCGACGCCGTAATCACGCGTATGGACGAGGCAAAAGTATAATTCACGAGAATATAGTATGTAAGAGAATCACGAAAGCGCCGGGCCCTTCGCTCGATACGCAATTTTTTTCTAGTTGACACCGCTGGCGTGCGAAACGATTGAGAGGAGGAGCAGTGCGTGTGTAGGTATATGTTACAAGAGTCGCGGAGGATGGGAGGAGAGGCGCGAGTGACACTGTCAAGCCCTCGTCAATGGGCTTTGTGTGACCCGGTCAAAGCTCCCCAGCTCAAAGAGCACGCGGGCAGGACGGAGTGGCAAAAAAAAAAAAAAAAGAGCTAATACGCACGGCTGAAAGGCAGCGGGGCAAAAATACGCCAAAGTGAAGAAGAAGGGAATCCACCATTTAGATTTTTTTTTTTTTTTTTTTCATACGAGCAGTCTGGCGGTGACGGTAGCGAGAGGATGAGGGCGCGCACATGCGTGGCGACGTATAACGCTGCGCAGACGGAGCTGTTCAGCCCCGATTTTCAAGAGTCACATCCGCGGGACTGTAAGTAACGCGTGGCTCTGTGTATAATACTCGTATACATGTATATGTTATAAGCGAGGGGGCGTCCCACGTGCAGCGACGTCTAAGAAGGCGCATACACACACCGAAGCGCGGATCTGTGCGAGTGACAGTCGCTGCGTGTGGTGGGTAAAGTAAAGGAGGAGGATACAAGGAGCCGAGGAAGAGAGGAAGGAAGGAGCAAAAGAGCTCCCCCTCGAGCGCGCAAGCTCCCGAGACGACGAAGGTACATGTATATATATATAACATGATGGTAAATCCCAGCGTTGTCACTGAAAAAAAATAAATATATATATATACAACACGTACCTACAGCGTGCACCGAGAGACATATCGGCTGTTGCTGCCAAAGTCTTCTTTGTGTCCGCGCACACAGTTCTTTATTTCTTTTTTCTCGTTGCCGTTGCCGATGCCGATCACGATCCGCGCTTACTTATCCGTGTGTGCGCGCACGGTTAAACATGCACACGGGATCCGAGAGGGTGTATACTCTTGTTTCGTTGGCGCGTCGACAGCTCGGAGCTTTCGAAAGTTATCGAGTTTGCGCTCGTCCCGCGGAGTGTAGCTTATACGTGTCTATGGTTACGATATCAAACAAAAATAAGTAAGATCATTATCACGAGACCGAGTAGGTGCTCACCGATAAACTCATCCGAATCGAAGATAACGACATATTGTATTGTATATGAAACATATAGGTACATCGTCCGCGTCGTTCCTTCGAGTAAACATCTTCGGAGATAATATAACGCAAGAAGTAAATAAATGAGCTAACGGATGCCGAGGCTTTCGCTCTCACGTGTATGATAATAGTGGAAACGGCATTGGGCTGTGCGTTTATCATGTGCACAAACGATAGGTACGCAAAAAAAAAAAAAAAAAAAGAAAAAGTAGACGATATTACGCTCCAAGAGACATCGCACCATCCGTGCAGATCGGGAGTTATGTATATATGTATATACAAGTACTTATGCAGAAGAGTCTCAGATCGAGCGGCAGAGGAGAGGATCATCCGACACCTGCTGTCGAGGGGGCATATAGACGTCGTCGTGCCTCTCTTTGCACTTCTACACGCTCAGTCACCCATCGCGCGAGTTAAACCCCTGCTGTACCACACTACTTCTTCTCTCTCTTTATTTTTTTTTTTCCCCCTTGCGTGTAAGCCTCCCCTACTCGACTATGGGGTTTATTGTACACGCGAGTGCGGAACGTATAATATACATAGGGAGGGGGGGACGTATATATTATTCCCGTCTTCGTTTATCTCGCAGCAGCAGATCCGCTGATCTTTCGCAGCATTCGTGCGGAATATGTGAACGGGGGTGTGTCGTGCGGGAGTATGGAGTCGGGGAGACGGGATATCCTTACCCTCCCGTTCTTTGTGTCCGATGCTCCTATTAATAAATGGGGATCTACGAGCGCGTGGATTCTTTTTCATCAAAGTGCCGACACTCGACAAAGAAGCGTACAGAAGCACAAAAAATAGTCTCAACTTGGTGTGATCTGCAGAGCGCTTTTTTTTGGGTAAATAACAGTCGCAATGGTGAATTTTACAACAGGGTGATTGAAAATGTATAAAGGGGAAAAAAAATTGAACGGGGCAACTTGTTGCGCGCGAGGGTGAGCCAAAAAAAAAAGGAAGAAAGAAGGTACGGAAGCGCTAAATAATGAAATTCGGACGAGAACGAGGATCGTGTACTATACGGTGATCATCCTCACGTTTCCCTCGCAACGAAAGCTCCTTTCCTCTCTTTTATTTTTCCCCGAACGAGCAATAAACCGCGCGTGCCGTTCCTACTTCCATCGGCGCCTCTCTCTCCTTTCTTCGCGCGTTCGCACTACCAAGTACAACACGGTACAGTGTGCACTTACTTTTTTCGTCTTCCTCCATGTAATGCCTACCCCCCCCCCCCCAATTGTTTCAGTCGTTACCCCCCCGCGCGCGTTTGTCCAGTTCATATTGAATTATTTCACGCGCTTCCACTCGAGGATTGCCCGTTATTAAATCTAGTTTCGTGTTTACTTTTTGAGGTTTTTTCGGGGAAAACAAAAAAAAAAATTACTTCGCCAGGCTAGAAAAAACAAAATATATATTACCCCGTGCGGAAGTGTAAATTGGCATTACCATCGATTGTAATATGCCGGTTTCGTTAGTACGAGTGCCCGAGTGTATAATATATACGCTAGCTCGTGAATATTTCATGGACGACTGTAAGGCCCTCGAGTCGAGAGAAGGCTCTCTTTTTTTCCCGAGACCTCTCGAAGAGAGCTACCAAAAAGAAGAAAAAAAAAAAAGGAGAGGAGAAATCGCACGAAAGAAAGCTCGGCGAGACGTCGATCTTTCACTTGTACACCCAGGGGTATATATATATTATATATTAAACAGTGCCGGGCAGAAGCTGAGCGCGAGAGAGCTGCATACAAATGAATCCGAGACGGCACGCAGACAATGTTTATTAATAGACCGGGAGGGAGTACTGGCCTCGCTGTCAGTTTTTAAATCGTCGAATGTAATGCGATATCAGTCGAAGTCAGGGTTGCTTCCACTACCAGCTTATTTTGGCGGATCACTAAAAAAGCAGCACTGCGTGGGTATACCCGTACAGGTCGTTGAGCTCGAAAAAAAAAAGCGCATCAGCCGGCATTCGCTCGCTCGGACAGGCAATTAGTCACCGGTGATTGAACGCCGAGAGAAATTAGCGCACTCCAGTCGGCCGGATGGGTAGTACCTATACACGCCTATGCTGTAATGCACCGCCGTGTGGGTTTTGTGCTTCCTGTAGCACAAGCGATACATTTGGCAAATATTCCGACGGGGGATATTCCAAAATGTTATAGAGATAACAACCGCAACTGAATGAAGCAAACTCCAAGAGATGATGAGGCAGGTATAGCTCAACGGGATAATATTATGCAGTAAAGGATAACCCGCGATAAAGGTAACGTTCTTCGGAACAACTCACCGATTTCTCAATCTCCGAACACCCAATCGTTCTTAAACCTTGGAAACAACGAGCGGAGTGAGTGTATAAGTATAATATACAGTTGTAGTCACGCTCGAGAGGAAGGTGGCGTAGAAGAGTCACACGCAACACGCACACAGCCGCGTCCAGTGAACTCGAAGAACTCCGAACGTCGAGTATACAGCAGACACGGCGACTCCAAAAGTATAATAATGTACCCAAGTAATTATAAATTAGTACACCGGCAAACTGACCGCACAATTGAACAACCGCACACGACGTCTGATTTTGTTGCCTCGTTATCAATTCGCACGTATGAGAGACGAGGAAAAAGGAATAAAAAATAATTTAAAAAAACCACACGGTGCACACACTCACCGGTTCGTCGTAAAATCGAACGAGCGAGCAAACCGGGCGCGTCGCGTACGCGGCTCGCACTGAGCGAGGCAGAGCTCGGAGGAGCACATCGGCGGCAGCGGGCAGAGCTGGCTCGGGGGCGGTTGTATACATATATATACATACAAACGGGAAAATGGAAATTGTGGAGTAGGTGGCGGTGCGCGCACGAGCGGGAGGGGAAAACATGGCGCCCGGCGTATATTGCACACACTATAGTTAGCACAGCTATATACCTGTATATAACTAGCGTATATAAAATATATATACATATAATACTGTTACATCGTGCAGTGGACTATGGGTAGCATATATATATGTATAGCCCCAGACCATTGCTCGTTCGCCTCGTCTCGCCTAAGTCTCTGTACGTATACTTGCTCCTTTTTTTACCGTATCCCCCACCCTCTCTCTCTCTCTCGCTTCGTCCGCGATATCGTTTCTCTTTAGTTTTCTTCTTCTTACTTCCATTATCTTTGTGTATAAGCCTTTGCTCCTTTCATTTTCTCAATTGGCCTTTGTACTTGCATATACCGACGATGTTTTCCATGAAGGGAGCCCCGCACTGTTCCGCTTCATTCTCTCCCATCGTACCTTGTTTTGTTGCTGCAGCATGTATGTGCTACTGCAGCGTAGGCACTCTTCTCTTTTCTTTGCTCCCCGTTTGGATTGAGTTAAATCAAACGCGAAAGAGAGAGAGAGAGAGAGAGAGAGGAATACAGAGCGAAAATCCTCTTAGTTTTGAATCAATACGTGGTATAAGGGGTGCGAATTTTCAGCGAAACCAAAAGCGCGGCGTTATTTTAGGGAACGAGATAACAGAGCGCGGGGACCCTCCGCCGTCCAACTGGTGTTGATTTTATACGTACACAGCTATGTTGTTCATCGCCGGGCTCGGAGTTTGAAAAGCCCCTCTTTCTTCTCTATTTTCTCTCTCGCTCCCAAACTCAAATGGAAATGTGACTCCTTTTTTTTGATTTTCGTTTGGCGAAAGAGCACGGGCTCGAAAACCTGCAGATGCGCACGGTGTATGTCGTTCATTCGTACGAGGAATCGAGAGCACGTGCTGATGGCAAAAAGAGAATACATAGTATTCGACCCACGAATAGTTAAAATAAATTTGTGGTGTTAATTTGAAAGTTAAAGTTTACGTTCTCACGAAAATGTGTATTACGCTGGAATAAAAGTAACGCAGGAATTAAGTACTGTCGTGTATAGCACAATAAAAAGCCACTGCACTGGTGATATGAAAGTTCACCACCAGTTTATCGCTCAAACACCGAGTTTTGTGTTTCTTGCGTATAATTTTCACATATATATCTATATATACGTAAAGAGACTTTTGGCATTTATATATATATATATATATGTATTCGTATGTACAGTATACCGAAAGTATTTTCCGCAAAGACCAAAGCGCGATGCAATAGGGCATATATATTTGTAAAGACAAATGGCACGTGCAAAAACGCGCATATACGGGGAATATAACAAAAAAAGCTATACCCGAGTACATAGAAGAAAAAAAGAGAGCACATCAACTTTAAGAGAAAGAGTTATGCAAACACGTACGTTACATATAATTATATGTGTGCATGTATTTATCTAGAAACGGTAGAAGGAGGGAAAAAGAGAGGCTCGATTCAATGAGCAAAGGTACTTTTTTTTTTTTTTTTATTTTCATCCTCCATCGCCACACTGAACGTTCTCTTTATCTCTGGAGACTGCTGCTACTTCTTCCAAATACGGCTGTCCAAAAAGAGGAAAAAAAAGGGTACTTTCGTCACCTCGTTTCTTCGATCTCGGAGTCTTTTCGCGGGTGGGCCGGGTGGGCAGAGCGAACGCCAACGGAGATGCCGTACAAACAGTTGAATCGATATGAAGCGGCGGGAGTCGAGGAGTAAAAGGAGTGAGGGCTATATATATATATATACGCGTGCACGGAAGTAAGGTGGGAGGAGGAAATAATGCTCGACGAGCCGATGCCTCTCTTATAAATATATCCTCGTCTGCATCTCCGATGCATAATAAACTACAAATGCTACGCGGCTGCACTCTGGCCGACACGACTATCTGTATATTAACAATATCATTCATGAGATCCGTATCTCGGCTTGTACCCGTATGGGTATACGTGTATACATATGTATGCAAGAATACAAGTTTATCGTGTACAGGTATAGCAGCAACGGGAGTAGTTGTCAATAATAATGTGCCAGGACACAGTGGAGCTGAAAATAAAGGGCGATGAGTGATGTGACAAAATTACGGTTGACGCGGATGTGAAGCTTTTTAATTAGCTGTATATTTTTGTTGCACCATTTTATTCAGCGCCTGTATATATGATGTGCGTGAGTTTAACTGTATGCGAGATATGTCAGCGGTAAACGTAAAATGGAAAGTTTAGTGAAACATTTTCATCCTAAGCCAATAATGTAGGGTATTCTCGTTTTTTCTGTTTTTTACCTTGTAAAAATGTATGAAAAGAATTTCAATTTTCTTGTAAAATATCATGCATATGCGTACATTAAAACGTATGGAATTTAATACCTTACGTGCCCGAGTATCTGTATAATATATGCATAGGTGTTGTATAGTAACATATTAGTTTCAAAAAGTGCAAAATATACACACCAGCCCATTGAAATTGAAACATCTATATTTACCCAAGCCGGCATTACAGATGTACCAATGACGCGTATGTACACTCATCTCGAAACAACGAAAAATCGTTACCGAAGAAAGAATAATAATGAAAAATCACGTTGATCATATAATATATAACGTTTGTTTAAGAAAAAGTATAATAAATTAACCGTAATCAACGGATACGAAGAGAGGAAAAAGAATAAAGGAGACGATTGATCTTTCATCATAAATTTATGGCCAGACGTTGCGTTCGCAAGATATCACGAGTATGAGAGTCCAGTCGGACGGGCCGTACACATCACCCACGGCCATCCTCTGCAAGACCCAAGTAACAATATACATGTATATATACAATATACATAGGGATGTATGCGCGTGTGGGTAATTGCGAGGGGACGAATCGAGGAAATGTGTGTAACTTGAGCGCTGTATGTTATATTGTACATATATTGCATATGTGTGTGTGTGTGTACGCGAATGTCTCCGTAGAGAAAAAGGGAGAGAAGAACACAGAGAGTTGGCCGAATTCCCCGGAGGGGATCCATCGACCCCTACGACATTGAGACTTGGATTCACATCTTTTTTTTTTTTTCCTCCTCGTCTTCAGTGGAGCATACACAGCGGCATCTCTGTGGTCTCATCAGCTGAGAGGCACCGCTTTCTCATACACATCCCAACACGATTGATCCAACAACCAAGGCGTGGCACACACACACGTACGCGCGTGCCCCAGCACCACCTGGGAATTTTTGCAGTATATGAGGTACTAGTTGCTCCCCGGGCCCCACCTCCTCCTCGATCTATTTCTCTCTTGTTTTAAAGCCCCGGCATTCGCTGTTTTTTTTTTTTTTTCTCTCTTTGCCAAAAATATCGATCGCCGGCCAATAGAGAAATATGTTTCTCGTTAACCGGAGAAAGGTGGGGATTTACCCGGAAATGTGGTAATGGAAATACACATCCGAACTCGAGAGGGAAAATCTGTGGTGCGAATGAAATGATTTTTTTTTCCCTTTTCTTTTTGGGAATCATACATCACAGTGTAATATAATATACATATGTGAGAACGAGTTGGACGGCCTTTTAATACATCGATGTTTTTTTCATTTTTGTGAGCTTACAATAGAATATAGGTGAACATATATCGGCATCATTAAAAAGTAACTCGAAAAAAAAGAGCGAGTTTTGAGCCCCTATCCAGTTCAATATAATTAAAATGCATATTCAATAAAGTATAGGTACGAACGTATTTTATTATTTCGTGGACATTCCTTTTTCTTTCGAAAATCCTATGTTAAAAAAAAAAAAAAAAAAAAACGCGACCAAATAAAATTAAAAAAAAAAGGGGCGTTTTCAATTAATACGATGCATATACACATATGTGTACATGTCTATAAATCTATATAAAACGTCAGGAGCTTCACGAGGCATTCGAGCGAGTTACATTCGGAGGCAAAAAAAATTCCGAGAAAGCCTACGACTTTACAGCGCGCTTTGATTGGTAAGTCAAGCCGGCTCGGACGCACCCCAGCTATACATATACACATATAAAATACACATGGAGGAGAAACTCGAATTCGAGTGGACGCGGGCTGGCAACAGCAGGCGGCGCGCACCCGGTGATGCAGCGCAGCATTGCCGATGTGCGCTCTTCGCAGCTCGGCCATTTAATACTCGTATTAAGCGGCAGATTCGATTTTGCGAGGCTTCGCCTCCCTCTGCAGTGTATAGGTATACGCGTATGTATATATATATGTACGTGGAGCCACATGATGGCTCTGTCGGTAGCGTGTCTGCCTACAGATCTTGATGGCCGGGGTTCAAATCCCACTCTGGACAAAAATTTCATCATTGAATGAGGTTTTTTTCTGGATGGGAGTTGTACTTCAATAAACCTACCGATCCATCTACCGTTTCCTCCTACTGTTATTAAACCCAACGTATGGCTAAATACACTTTATGGTGTCAAAATAGCCATGTCTGAGCCCTTAAGGGGCGATGATGAATATAAAAAAAAAAAAAAAAAAAAAAAATATGTACGTGGCTGGGGAATACATCATATACTTGGAGTCGGGAGTCAAAAGAGGGAAGAGCCCTGTTCTCGGGATTATTGATGGACGCATGCATTGGACTTGCCGACGTGAGCTTTTGCAACAAGAAAAAGAAGATGCAAATTTATGGAACTCGGCGCGTGACTCATGTGCGCTGAATGTGATGGGAAAGTCACGGGAATCGACTCGACTCGTCGTTATACTATACCATGTACTTATACGCCTATGTTGCTGCTATGTCTTAAAATTGAAAGGGGACATTTCAAATTTCTTAACGATGCCACTACGCAAGTCGTACAACCCGATGCTTGGTCTTGAAAATATACTTTTATCGGTTGGAAGTTCAATTGATAATAATGTAGGTATAGTATAGAAAAGAAGCTCTAACGGTTTTCACATTGTAGCCTCCCTTTTTTCTATCTTTCTTCCATACTTCTTCAAAACGATGAGTGGTCGGTATGACTAGACGCATACGAGACAAGATGATATTTTTCCCTCCTCTCGACTCCTCCCAAACGAAAGATTTTCAGAAACGCTGATTAGAAACACCCGCCCGCAAATCAATATTCCATCATCAGTCGTGCCCCTACCGAGTCATTGATACAGTGACGGGAGACGAAAGAGTTTGGGTTTTGACTTGAACAAACAAACATACGTTATAATGGACACTTGTGATATAGAAGCTCGTACACCAAAATACTTCGCACGTACGTTCATCGTAGTCTGCTATTGTCAAACCATAAGCCGACGACAGCGAAACATAATTTTTTTTCCTTTTCCTACAGCCGTTGTTTTTCGCGTTTCAAATTGAAACTGATCAAGCCTCTTCGAGCGAATATAGAATCAATTGAGTACACGCTAGTGGTATCCTATCATCCGTGTGAAAAATTATAATAAATAATGGATTTCGCATAAATTGTTTATTTGGTCTCTTCAATCGGACAGAAAACTCATATAATACATATAGAGACAATCGGTGCACTTTTACATCGGCGTCGTATAGTATACAGTCACCCGTGCTACGAACGCAAATTAATTAGCACCTACGCGACGCGCGTCTCTGAACAATTAAGCAAAGCTGTTTCCCCGCAAAGCGATTACTCCCCCGTGGAACCATGGAAGGTCGTTTACCCAATTACAGCGACGTCGAAGAAATAACAGACGCGTCATTGTCCAAAGTTGGAGCGTTTTATCAACAGATGAGCAAAACCGCCATTTCATATTGTATGTGTGGGTGCGGGTATGTACGTATTATGTATTACACAGCGTACTTCGTTAGCGGCCGATGATAGTAATAACCATCGAGGAACGTTCCGCTCGAGCAAACTTCACCGGGTTAGCCGGAGATTTTTTCACAGCCTCCTCCATCGGCTTCACCGTCTATCTGGATTTCTTTCACAATCTCGTATCTCCGCTACCGATACACCCGGTAGCGATGACGATGATGATGATAATCAAGCCGGTGATCGGTTCTAATACGCCGCAGAGTCAATTTAATATAGCCGAGCGAGCGCTAATCGCTTTTCGATGAGTCCCCCCAAGCCTTCTTCTTTTGCTGCTTTTAGCTGCTTTCCCTGTATTACATATACACTGTTCGTGCACTTCTTGAATTACGTCGAGGAACAAAAAAAATTTGGATAATCTCTCTCCACTTGTTTTGGAGCATATAATATATTGGGGTTTGGGTGGATATTTCCAACTCGAGGATGTATGCACACAAAGCCGAATGAAATTCGTCACTTTGATTGTTTGGGACAATGGTGTCGAGTTAATCACTAATATAATATTATAATTACACCTGTACGTTCCCCCCTCTTTTTCCCAAATGTAGGTATAAACAGGGAAATTATAAATAAAACCAGTGCAGGAAACGTATAAACAGCGGGTTGATGAAATTGCAATTTGCAAATTGGGCTCTACCATAATAGATGTACAACATGATTGTAATGGCAACAACAAAAACATACGGAAAACCGGACTTCGGGGCATATGATAATGATAAGTTATACAGATGCAACTTGATTGACTGGCGCAAAAAATGTTCGAAAGTGTATATGGAAATAAAAAAAAAAACAATATTCCATTTTTCTCAAGTAGTATTTTCATGTCTTTTGATCCAAGAAACAAAAGTGAAGCAAGTCCCAGCATCTATACCGATGCCCAGGGCAACGTGCAACATGGCGAAGCAGAAATTAACTCGACAAACTTAACAGCCTTTCGCGCGTCCCGCGGCACTCGTTAGCGCACCTCGGAAGCGTCTCCGTATAGCTAAAAGAGAGGTGCGGGCAATTAGTCAAGAAATCGCCCGAGCGCCAGCATACATATATATATATATATATAGCGCCGCTGTCGGAAATGCTCGACGACTTATCCGGGCTCCGGGACGATTTTACCAAATTAACACCCCCCCCCCCCCCGTCTGTTCCCTGATTCGACTACGGTGCTGAAGAGTAAAAAAGAGAGGGGGTCGCGGATAATTGAGAGCGAGTTGACAAAGACGAGTCAGCCAGGAAAGGTGTTGCCCTCTCGTGTATATATAGAGGGTGAGGACACGAGGTTTGGCGGGTTTCCCAGCCGGTACTTATTCTCCCTCGGGCGGGAACTTTGGGAAATAGCCCGCCCCTCCCCTGAGCCGAACAAGCAAAATTTCGCCCTTCGAAAGATGAAGCATTTTTTTGTTTTCGTTCGTGCCGACAGAACACACGTGGGAGTGTCAGTCACAGCGTATTAAAATTATTCGCCAAAGGTACGAGTATATATACAAAGGACCGAGCGAACGGAAGGCTTAGATTTGCTCGGGTTGGAAGGGAACCGAGTATACACAACGGGGTGCAATGGAGCGTATAAGGTGAGTAGGGGGGCGGAGGTGCACGATGTACGTATATAGGATATGGGTGCGCGGGAGCGGCACCCTTTAATTACAAGCGGTACGGGGATGAGCCGAGAGAGTCCGTCATTATTTCAGTTGTATATACATATAACATGTTATGTATTTTTATACCTGATATATGCGTGTATGATGTTGTATATACGTCTATGTGGTTGCCAGGAGGAAAGGAATAAATAAAAAAAAAAAAAATAAAATATCGTTACGGTAGAGGAGCTCCGATAAATGGCGTTTGTGGGTGCCGCGTTTGTATGATACAACATCGGGCCGTGTGTGCGCTTGATTATATTCGAAGGTTGAAAAATTATTTCACGACCGAGCGCTTGGAGTGGGTTAGGTGTGCGTATGAATATTCATGCGGGTATCCTCGTTCAATCGATCTTCAACGGGGCATTGCAAGTCTATATACCGAGAATTAGAAGACAAAGTGTGTTTTTGCGGGTGAAAATTATATGTACGTCATGAGAATTATTGCAAACAAACAAAAGTATAGTTAACCGGTTATTTATACATAATGTCCGTTTGGGCATGTTATCCGATTCCCGATACATCGAGAACGAAATATGACTTGGTGGTTTTTGTTTCGCTCGAGCGCATCTAGATCTTGTCGCTCCCCTTCGTGCTGACGTGGGTCTTTATTTAATCCTTCTTTATAATACGCCTAGTACGACTTTCTTGATGCCTTTTCTCGCAAAAAGTAATTTCCAACAGCCGTATTTATGCGTGGCTGATTATTTGGAAATTAAAAAAAAATGATGCTATATTGCTACCCAAGCGAATAAATTGGAGTTTTGACATCTATTGTACATTGTGAAAAAAAAAAAAAACAATAATTTCCTCGATTTTTTTCTTGTAGCTGTGTATCCTGCTTTTATTACCTTTCGACACGAGACAAAAAAATGGCAACAGTAGCGGTAGAATTGAAATCTAAAATTTACGTGTACCCATACCGAGTGCGATCACGAAATAAGCTCCTTGTCACGTAAAAACGATATTGTAAGGTTTTAAAATTCCGTCCAACTTTGCATCGAATAAAATTATTTCCTCGGCCTTTCTATACGGATTTGTATTATACCTTGCAGTCTCCGGCCGACTTCTGACACGGACGGAAAATATATCGTACCCCCCGCGTACGGGAAATCGCGGACCATGCCAGAATATCGATGATGGAGAGCTGAAATGGAAATTTCAAATTTCACAGTACAGCGATACCGATAAGATTATTTCTGCAGAATAACAATTTGTTACGTAGGAACGTGACAGTTTTGAGATTTAGCCTTCCTCGAGTTTTCCCAGGACTAGAGATCACCTGTAGATTATCCCCCCCAAAAAAATGCCAAAATAACGAGGTCACGGAAGCGTGTTTTTCTTCTTCAAGCCGAAAAAAGAACTGTTCCAGTTAATTACGAATTTTGTGAACAAAGTGAGACAGATTTTACAAGAAGCTGTGGCGAAATCGCACGGAACATTATTTTGTCAGAATTTACCCTCTAGTTGGAAGAACAAAGTGGTCCCTCTAATTAATTCCTTGTAATTTTTGCTGGCCTAATTCCAAGATAAAGGGAAAAGTCCACAGTTCGTCAGGATGAAAAAAAAGAGGGGAGAGAGAACCACGCGACAAGAAATTAGTATATGGCATTTCCGTTGTACGTGACCCACGGCGGAAGCGATGTAAATCAGCAGTCCGGAATAAAATTTATGGACTCACACGGGAAAAGGTTGGGGGAGCTGATTGTATCAACTTAATTCGTCCGTGCAGTGATGGTATATTTTCCCTCCCTCCCTTTCTTCTTTCGGTCGATTAAACGTGGAATCCACGTAACGCGATCCCTCCGTTGTCTAATTGTAAAATTAAGCGTATTATGTAATGTGTTGACCCAGAATTACCCGAAATCACAAAGGAGCCGAGCAAAAAAAGGGTGCGTTGCTGGAGAGCTTCCCTGGGGGATCCACAATTATTTTCACTCACCTAAATTACATTTTCCATGAAAAGGAGAATAATATCGCGGTTGGGTTGGCAGCTCCAATGGCGTACAGCGCTTGGCTTACCTTTCCGGGTCTTTGAGCACTGGAGGCTGAATCGAACCGGAAACAAAGAGAGAATACCATAGCCCGGCTAGATTTTTTTCTAAGGAGCAGAAGTTGGAGTTGCAGCGGCAATAACGGAGGATCTCTGGGTCAAGTAGTTTTTGGGGATACTTAGAATTTGTGTGTGAACGTCAAGTCATATTTGAGGTATTGGGTTAGTGCAATTAGTGTATCACGCCCTTGAACTATATATTACCATTGTCCGTTTGGTGAAAGAAAAAAATTTAATTAGGTCTGCCGATGCATTTCGTGCAATTTTCAGCGCGTTGGCTCTCTTCTTTCTCCCGGTCTCTAATGACGCTTTTTCGAAAATTTTTCCGCACCGATGAATTCCTGCTTCATTATAGTGCTCGGACAATGACGTTTTTTGTTGATATTATACGTTCAATCGCTGTTTACAAAAAAAAGTTTCGTGTCAATTAAAATATGGCCTCATGAAGCTTCATTTAATCCGATAATCTGGAACGTTGAGAGCAAATTTTTGTCACGCGTACGATGCGATAACGAATATAATATATATATAAAATGTGCGAAGGTATCATCCTATTAACGATTACGAAAAATCCATATTTATGGGAGGAAATCCGGAAAAAAAAAAACCATATAAAAAACATTTAGCAAAATTTACGACTATCCATAAATAATCGGCATTTCGAACCTTTTGGTAAAAAACGGAATTACATTATGATCGAAAATTCAGTGCAAAAGTTCAGGACTCGAGCTCTTAAGGCCAGCCTGTTCCTGCGTGAGAAAAGGGTACGAAACATGTGCACGCAAAGTCTGAACGTATCGTAATTTCTTTTGCTTTTCCATTACGCGAAACAGCGTCCGCCGCTCCCGCCCATGTCATATCCGATGCTACAGGTGTATCATACTGCCCCTTGTATGCCATTGATTATTCCTACGCCAAGAGTATACCCATATACCTACCACTCGCCGAGACTCTAATGTGCAACCTGCGCGTGGAGTAATATAATCTTTCATCGCAGGATTTTCGTGACACGATCCCATAAATAAAACATTCTCTTTCTCCCATAGTTTTATTTTCTCTCATATTTTTTTTTTTTTTTTTTTTTTTTTTTTTTTTTTTNTTTTTTTTTTTTTTTTTTTTTTTTTTGCGCTAACAAAAATCAAAAACTACACTTTGCAAATTATTTCGTACGAGTTTTGGAAAAATATAAACCAACTGACCACCATCTCCGCGAAATGCAAATTGATCCACTCCTGCATCCACCTCGAAGCCGTAAGGGACTAAGGTGGCAATGCAATAATAATAGCAAGCACAGTAGACACTGCTCATATACAGCTTTGCACGACTATACACCTGTCCCCCCTATACAAGTATTTTACACTGCCTGCAATAGTCACTCCATACGGTATAAGTATACTGTACACGCGTGGTCATGCGCCTCGATTTTCACTCGACGCAATTTAGAGACCGTATATCGTATTGGCTCGCCACTGCTGCAAGCACAATTATAGCGATTGGATGAATATGTTGGTCATTTCGTGGTGTGCGGGTGGGGGGGGGGGGGCGGAGGAACTTTGAAATCCTACAACGCCCGAGGCTGCCGTACACGGGTCGTGCAGTGCTTCGGAGCGCCAAAGTTCATATGGTTGAACAACCACCGTTGTTTCGCCGGCTCTGAAACTCATGGCGCGCGTCTGTGAAATCGGAGGAAACCAGGTAGGTTCCCCGCCCAGCTAAACCATACGGATTGATCGGGCCATGGATTATTTTTTTTAGGCTCGCGCAATACGAGCACGTGCCGCGGGAGACTGGGTGGGAGGCACTTCTTTTCTTCCTCATTTGTCGCGAAACAACGGCGATCGAATTTCGTGTCATCACGTTGTAGTGTGCCGAACGCATTAGCAGGGGCGCATTGTGTCGATAGAGGGAGGTCAGTTTCAATCATCCGATGACTTGGGAGGAAGAACAACGGCAAATTATAATGTAGGTAACTATACGTGATATGTAGCCACTCGTGTGAAAAATGGCAAAGCAGCTTCTCGCGAAGGAAGGGTAGATTCGTCGACTACATTATAATATATGTATGGAAAGGCTCGAGCAGTTTAGTGAAAAAGAAACGCGGAGGAGCATCGTCGTGAAGAAGGAGACATCCGAAGCAAAGTACCTACCTGTATAATACAAGGCGACGTCATCGTATAGCACACACACACACACTGGGGAGACACGGTGACTTATGAAAGTGCAAAGGAGGTGGCACTTGTTTCCACGGGTTTCTTTGGCGTATACATACCTCGTGGAGCTTTGCGAGCGGGTCCCGGAAACCGCACGTGGAAGTCGCGGACGTGACGCGAAAGCTAATGAAATATCCCCTCGCCCCTACACGTACATTTCTTTTTTTCCCCCTTGCTGTAATCCTTGTTTCAGGGAGTACGAGGTGGACTACGTTATTAGATGCGCGAGAGTTGGTCGGGGGGTGGGGAAGAGCGAAAAAGTTTTTCACGGCCACGGAATAATCGATGACTACCCCACGACGAGATTTCCCTCCTCTGGTTTTTACTTCTGATTTGCATCCCCCCCACCCCCCACTCGGAGGTATTTTCCACGACACCCGGATGTACGAGGGTTCACGCGATCGACCCTCCCCTTCCTTTGGAAAATTTTACCGTAGGCACACATGCACTCCCAAGTATCCCGGACTCTATGGATATCAAAGTTGAACAATGTACCTCTGAAAAAACGCGGGCAACTTTCGTCAAAGGTATTCGGATCGGAGGTTTTTTTTTTCCACCTTCAAACGAGACTCGGGGAAATAGTTGGAACGAGCCAGTTATGAGCTACCGGTGGTTAACTATATTCTATACACTTGATTGAAATTTTCGGGGGACGGGGTTAATCGAGCACTATAAACCCATGTATTTCTCGGAGCGTCGCGTCAACCAATTCCATGAAGCAGTAGTCGGAAAACTATTTCAGCAGCCCCCTCGGAGCACAGCGAGAAAGAATAAAAGAAGAAGGAAAGAGGCATTCATATAGGTATCAACGGCAAACGTATGTGGATGCAAATTTGGTACCGGACAACGGTAGCAGGAGGAGGGACAAATATTTGGCGGCGGGAAATTCATCAGTCGCGGTTGTTCCTCCCCGCTCGCCGCCAATTAATTCGCGCGTGTGCACAGGTGTACGGACCGAGAGGACAGTGGCGGTATCGGCTAAATTCCAACTATACCGGTGTTCTTGGTTACCGTCAATAACCAAGGGAGGCAAGGGGATGGGGGGAGAATTATACGGAGGAGGCC
The DNA here is from genome assembly GCF_000648655.2 of Copidosoma floridanum. Next base: position 534,929 of record NW_019379479.1, read on the forward strand.
CTTTGCGAAATTCGGGAATCCAAACAACGGGCGGTGTACAAGCCGACGGGAGGAGGACGTTTCTCTCTCTCTCTCTCTGGCAGCCGGCCAGAGAGACTTGACTATACACTATACGGAAGACGCGCCCGTGGAGGATCACCAGTCGTATGGTAACGGTGGGCCGAGCTATTTCGGCCTTCTCTTACGATTACTTTTAATTAATGCCCTCGGGCGCGGGAGCTTCGGTGTGGGATAATAACGGGCGCTTACGCTTTCAACCAGAGCGAATCGTCTCGAAAAGCGATGTACGCACATCTCCTTCCTCTGTCCGACGCGTGTGCAGCGACTCTTTGTTGTACTACACCCTCCGCGTTTTATTTAGTAATTTTTAGATCTGCCAAAATCTATGTACGGTAAATATACACCAAACGCAGTATGGATAAAAAAATATTTCACGGTGCACAACACAGCAGCACACCTTGTGTACATATTACAAGGGATTCACTTGCAGATCCGAAAATTTACATTCCCTCGATCCCCGTACGAAGCAAAATCAAGGGAACGGAGAGTTGGGGTGGGTTATACGCGAATGGCAAGAGCGGGTAAACAAGGGCTCTCGGTGAAACTCGACAAACTAATCCGAGTTTACGTGGCGAGTGCACGCGACATGCATCCTCATTGTTTGGCATTGCTCATAGCCGCGTGTGTCATAAGTTATATAATATATACAAAGATGGAAAGGTGGAGGGGGGGAAAAAAAAAGAATGTCCCCCGCGAGAAGATGAGCGTAAGTATAGTAGAAAGCGTCGATCGACCGGGCCTTTTCTCCTTAGGTACTTTGTACGCTTGTCGTATACCTACCCTCTCGTCTCCTTTTATTTTGCGCGAGCTCCATCACGTATATGTACGTATAAACGTAAGCAGCTTCCCGTTGTGTCGAGTGGCTGCTTCTTTATACTTTTCTCGGGTGCGCTAGCTCCTATACCAAGACGGAGCGTAACGAGTGTACAAGACGGGAGAAGCCGAGCTTGTATGTACGAGAGACTGAGAAACATAAAGAAAAAGAGGACGCGTCGGTGCGAAACGAGAATTGGAGCAAGGGGAGAGAAGAATTAGCCATCGGAGGTGATGAGCGCCGTCGTCGTCGCTGCAGAATCACGAGAAAATTTTGCACAAGTGGAGGCGCACGTAGAAGTTCTAGTTTCGCTCGAGCGCGCCTCGTTGCCCCTACGTTATATATTTTGCAGTTTCGTGCTCGCCGATCGATCCCGCCTTTGTCGATGATATACATTGGAAAACTTTTGCATTGTCTCGCGGTTGTTGCCGAGTGTGTATTATATATGTACAGACCTACCCCGGCAATCAGCCGCGGCATGACCACAGCTCTTTTTGTTTACCAACACAATATGCATTCCATCATCCAGAAAGGCGGTTAAAAAAAAAAAAAAAAAAAAAAAAAAAGGCCAATAATAAGGAAAACCTCAGGCTTTTGAATCGTTCGACGCAGCCATGTATATGCATCAACATCGAGAAATTATCAACAGCACGCGTTGCAGAACAGTGAAACGAGACGCGCGCGTCTCTCCGCTGCCAACACCAATGATTCAACCAGCAGCTCTGGAGGGACAGATACTGTAACACAATGTAAATGTATAATATACAATTGGACCACAATTGGCATGATAAAAGAAGCCGTGCTTTGTATCATGTGCGATGCAGATTGTATTATGTGGGACGGGTGCAGTAATCTGTCCTGCTGTTGGTGTGCAACATGTGCCGCGACACCGGGGAGGAGGTTGAAAGTCGCGTGAGCCGCGAAATGGAAATTAATGGGTGTCCGAGCACCGCTGAATTTGCAATCCCTGCTGCGCTCTTCGTAACGATAGTTTTTTTTTCCCCCCTTTTTCTATCTTGACGGGACGAAAATTACGTGTCACTAACAGCATACAACCATCTTCTTCTTCTTTTGCATTCATCGTCTAAAGGAAGCGCATTCGAATCAAGAGATGCCCCGAGCTCGAGATCACGAGAGCAATTAACGCATCCATGCGCGCTAAGAAACCGCTGGGCGCTTTTCAGAGAGACGACTCTTGCCTGAAAGAAAGTAGTCGAGAAATGGCTAGTGCCTCACAGCAGCCAGTGGTGGTGGTGCGAGGCGGCGTTTTATTCTTTTCTTTTTTTTTTTCAAAGTAAAATTTCAACTTTGAGGATAACATCTACATTACGCTCGAGCCGAATCGGATCCCAATTAGCTACAGAGATCGGATCGACTTTTCAGGGTAGTTTTCCGTTTAACCAATATTTTTCATCTTGAAGCTCTAAATCCAAACCCCCCCGTTGCAGGGCCACATATTGTGTACTATACAGATGAATTATCACAGAGACACGTACGGGGCTGCTGCGATTACGTACAAGTTCGGGAGTCGAGACAATCTGGACACTGATCCGCAATATGGTGTACCGTAGGGAAATCGATAATTTTCACCATCCCCAATACGACGACCTATAAGCCCCGCTGATCTCGTGTACGTGTAGTGCTCCCCTCGCAGACATCCCCCAGCGTCATCTGATTAGCCGGTGGATCAGCATCGCTGCATCATCGGACTTATAACTTTTGTTGCACGAAGCGATTTTTCACACCACAAAGGCTTTTGTGTCCTCGAAATTACAAAGTCCGAGCCACCCCGATGCACAGTGTGATTTTTCAACTTTATATACCAAGACGTGCCAGCTGTACCTATATATACACACATATGCTTGCGCGTCTGTTGTACACATAAAATCGAAGGCAATTTTTTCCTTTGGAAAGATGTATATCTAAGAATCGTATCGGTAAGCCGATGACACGTAAGTGCACTCAGCAACAACTTGGCGGTGTCTCGCGTTACGCGCATCGGAATAACTGTGCACTTCGAGGCGCAAATTGAAAAGTCGCGAGCTGAATGGGATATATACGTAACTACAAGTATATCATACAGCCCTATGTGTATATATATACACTTTACCTTCACAGGAGCAGCGTTTGCATATAATACGCCAAGTCGCAGATGCGCCGCGACAAGTGCCTATTTCTATGCCAATTGTTTCCTGACAGCTACACTATACGTACCTATTATAGAGAGGGACAATATGCACTTTACGAAGTTACCCTCGACTTTCACGTAAATGTATATAGGTATGTATACCCAACTACGGTGGCACCGCATGACTGCAGTGTATATGCACAAGGGTTGCGTCGACGATAAGGTGCAAGTTTGGCCCAAGTGAGTCGCGCTATCATTATACATAGGTACATCACATGGATTACTTCACTCTCTTGATAGACTAGGGTCTTCGAACTGGTATCCCACCCGCACGATGTGGTTCATATTAACGAGGGGCACGAGTGCGGGGGAGCAGATTATAGCTTTCATCCGTATAGTGAGATATACGTATCTCCATCAAAATTGCATACACATGTCTCGACATAATCTTGGTGTTGCTCGATCGGTCCACGAGATCGCGTATATACTTTCATAAATGCGGGTTAGCTGCAAGCCATGCGTTTCGTTTCAACTTTTTCGGGGATCATTGCGTGGAAACGACACTTATTTCCACGTCGAGCTGGTCTTTGCCGATTCCTACCTTATACTTTGCTACAGTTTCGCTATATACATACAGATAGGAGCTATTATCCCGACTCGGGTTTTAATGAGCGCGTTTTGGATTTCACCGAGAGTGTACAGGTGGGGGTTTTTATAATAACAACGATGAAGAGACAGGATAAACGCTTCGCTGCGATATACACCTACGTGTATGTATATATATATATATATATTTTTTTTTTTCAGCTACATGACTCCCTTGAGTTTAAAAATGAAAAATACACCCGGGGAAAAAAAGTGTGTGCGATATCGCGGTGCACGTAAAACAAAGTTCGGCGTAGCTGAAAAAAAAAAAAAAAAAAACGCGAGCAGAGTTACTCTCGCTGCAAAAGAAAGAAAAAAAGAGTCGAGTAGGAAAGCTTGTTTGAACGAAAAAAATTCGTTAAAAGCGAGTCGTTAAAAAACGTATGCGGAGGGGTCAGTTATTCCTAAAGCTGCTTGCGTTTGAGATTCGATCGATTAGCGATTTCTCACTTTTACTCTTTTTCCTTCCATACACGTGTAAAAGACACGCGTCTTTGAGGCTACTGTCGCGCTTTCGAGGTCCGCACTTGCGCGCGAGATGTATATATATAGGTGTGTATATTATACAAAGAGGAGGCCTTAAATATCCGCAGCTTATACACTCTCCCGGCGGAAGTTTCACGTTTACGACGCAGCCGAGAGAAAGTGTCGGAGGGGACGGAGCTTTCCTTCTTCCCCTCCACGTCCAATCCTTCGACTCTTGAATGGACACTTGGCGCGTAAGCTCCTCGGCCTTTTTCCATTTCGCCAAGAGCACGGGGACTCGGAACAAAAAACAAAAAATCCACGTCCTGTAAGTAATTTTCTATCGCAGCTGATGGCCTTTCCACATCTACGAGGTTGTTGCTCCGCACTTTGTTTCCTCGAAAGATTACTTATCGAGAGACCAGTACTGCACGCGACGAAGAGGCCCATTGTTCGGAAACTCGTTGTTATTGACGACTTTGCGCGGAAAACCATCCACGCTTGGGTATATATATACAACATGACTTTGCGCAACAGAGAGAGAGAGCTCGTAAAAAAACACGATAAGGAAAGAGGGAATGAATGAGTATAGCTACGATATACACGACGGCGAGGGCGATCGATTAACATACGCGCCGGTGATTAGCGAAATTTTCGTTGTTGCGCAACAACTATAGCGGCGAACAATTAACGGCTCACGCGTTACATTACAGGGCTGTTGTCGTCACCTGCAACGGCTCAAAGAGAGGGACAAACTTACGTCATTAGCGTGTCGCAAGCGCTGGTGGTGCATGCGAAAGAGGAGGCAAGCCCCTTTGGCCCCACCCCCCGGCGCCTTAATTTGATTAAGGCTCCGCAAATCGAGAAACTCTTTGGGCTGCGACAGGAGCCAACAACTCGGACGACTAGGAGTTACATTGTACGTTCGGGACTGTAATTTAAACTTGTCCGATTGTCTCTCCGGTACCTTCCTTCCTTCCTTCCTTCGCCCCCTCGGAGAACACGAGTTGTGTATATATAGATAGACGCGTCGACACACTTTTTTTTCCATCTCTCGAGGGATCCATCGAGTCGCACCTATTAACAACAAATAATAAAATCACACTTGGGCTCTATCGGCGAAGCGAATTGAATACTTTGTCCAGTCCCCGGTGCCGAGCGAGATCACGGCGCAGATGTGGCTCCGATTGAAAAGGTAAAGTGTCGCTTTCGCGGCTCGATGCGATTGGTAGGGGGTGCGGGGTTCAAACAATGATCAGACCTCGGCGGGAAGAACGGAGGGGGGCGCGTGTGCAATGCACCGAGATACTTGGGGAGGGGGGGGGCGTTAAGATATCCGATGATCCTTACAAACGACGCGAGCGAGGGAGAAAAGGTTATTATCCCGACTGTGTACGTAGGGAGTATTGTCAAAGTCACATTACGAAGGCGGCAGCCGGCAGGGTGTTGGTATATACACATGGAAGCCGCAAACGAAAATGGCGGTCATTTCGAGGGAGAGGAACATCTGGCGCGGGCATCCCGCGGTTGTTATTAAACTTGGCAGGTTGCGCGTGTATATAGCCATATCGAGGGACGGAGTCCGATCTCTCTTTTTGTTCGCGTTGGTACATACTATACGCAAAAATATACGCTAACGTGACATTTTTTTTATTTTTTTTTTATAATATGCACTCGTTTTGGTATGTATTTTTTGTTACTTCGTACAATCAAAGAGAAAACTATTGAGAACAAGCGTGGCATTTCGTGCCATTTATGAAAATTGTAAACGAGTATTGACGATTATAGAGACAACGCTGACTGCGCTAGGGTAATATCGGCAAATGACACACGATACTCGCCGCATAGGTCAAGGAAGGGTATGATTAAAAATTCCACGATGCCAACAAAGTAATATCATCCTGCAATTAAGGAGAGAGAGAGAGAAAGGGAAGAAACGACAAACCGGAATAGTTAATGCACCACCTGGACCCCTTGTACCTGTATGTATGTATAATATGTGGACTATCCGACCCGACTTGTCGCTCATCCTTCCATCCGGACAAATCGAGAGTCGGCTCTAGCTAAGCCAACTTTGATAGCAGCGGTCCCCCACCGCCACCTCGTGTGGTAGCGATACCGGGCGACGGCGGGATAGGGTTTAACGAACCCATAAATCCGTAACGGATCCCAAGGGAGCCGAGAAGGAGTAAGATATCGGAGCAATGGCAGAGCCTCCTACCTCCACACACTGCTAATATTAAATTTTGATGTATGAACGCTCTTGGCTTATAACCCGTGTGCGGGCACTTTGTACCTGTGTGTGCCAACCCATACATCCCCCTGACCGAGTGTCCGGGATGACTCTCGAGGCGCGCTCCATATAGTTTGTGGTGGGCTGCCCAAGCTAAATCTTCCTCGTCGTCCTCCTTGAAACGTCGAATTCCATCATCACCCCCCCCCCATCCTCATATATTCCCTCATCTATCTGCAATACCGCAATCTCTCTTTAAAACGGTCCATTCGACTCTGAGCGGAAAACGCGTTGTAAATTTATATCCTCTCTCGTGCGTGAATGATAATATATATGATCCGCTTCTCTTTTTCTTCAATGAAACCTCCAAAGTTATTCCGATCTGAAGTTGAGTCACGCCTTTGAACGTTTACAAGAGGGTGTATATATACATATATATACGTACCATGGCCATCGACTGGGAAACATAAACCGCGCGCATCGGCGTGTATATATGCTTTTTCAAACTTGTTTCGCCGCTCTGCACACGGACCGCAAAACTCGTTGAGCCAAATAAGCTCGGGTGTCTAGTTAACATCAAAATTTTGGATTTTATAGGTATATAATTATATATACACCCTCATGTTATTTGCATCAAAAGTTCCTCGACAATTCCTCAATTTTGCGGTTGCGTTAGAGGGGCGATGCTGTATAATTATTATACTCGATACTTATTCGTTCGGTCAAAAATTGATTTACCGATTGATTGATCTCTCGCGATGCCGCTGACTCTAACGAAAGAGACGTCGTGACGTCCGTAAGAGAGTATCGGCACTTCCGAGAGGTTTGTGTCGAATGAAAGGACCCACTCTCTTCCGGCGCGCCTGCACGAGCTTGACCTTTTCTTTTTCTTTTCTTTTTTTTTTTTTTTTTTACGTATGCATGTATATGCGCACAAAGGAGATGAGTGTCTCTCTCTCTGCGATATACTCGACTCGAAACTCGAAAAATTCCACCCGCGTGATCCGCAGGGTGCATCAGAGAGAGAGCATCTCGTACATATACCGAGTATCAAAATCCGGTCGAGCGCAGGCGAGGCGGTCCAATTCTTGGCAGGCCTTGGGCGCGTTTTGATTTTCAAGCGCGGGAGAGAAAGGGAGGTCCGAAATAAGGGGTGATCGGTCGGAAGCGCGCACACTAATGTGTATACGTATATCACATCCAAGCCAACGCGGAGCGAGCGTTAACCCCGCAGACGGTCTCGGAATAACTGCAGCCTCGCGTGTATCCCCGCGCGCCCTTGTTGGCGTCCCGCCCTCCTCCTCCTCCGAAGACCGTGTGTCATGTGTACGTATATACATGTATAGGAGTAGCGTGTGTGTTTTCGGTCTTTGAATGGTCGTGGTTTTCGGCCGCGCTGCTATTTGCTTCTTTTGGGACCAGATACTCTATGTGGCAGTGCAGCTTTTTAAAATCGCCCCGAGCACTCCTTTGAAGCGCCGCTTTTGCCTCCTCCGAGCATATATATGTACTTTGGTGTTCGGGAAATCGAGCCTATAGTCAATCGTGACGATCGCGCCAGGTATACATATACTATGTGGGCGATTGCACTCGAGTTATTTGTAGACACCGATAGACGATGAAACAACTAAATGGTAAATGGCTGATCTTTTTTTTTTTTTTTCTTCATGCAATTTTGTGATTTTACGCGAGGATTGGATGTGCTGCACATACACATATACTTACGATAATAAATGAAAGTTGAATAATTGAAATTTATCGAAGGGGTATGAATTTTCGCTCGTGTATATTATGGACTCTCCCTAATTGGAATGAAAAAAAAAAATTTAATACTCGATACACATTTTGATATTTCAATAGCTGAATTCTCGAATTGAATTTCACTTAAATTTACGAGAGTTTCCACGCCATGAGAATTCATCATGGACTCATATATTTATTCGATTCACTGTTGTTTGATTAACGAAAATACACTCCTTATACGCATCGATTTTCCATCTAAGAACTTCTTCTTGCGCAAGAACATATTATTGTGTACATGCAAGTTAGTTTCTCCGAGTTATATACATAAAGGCATCATTGCGAGGTTCTGTCACAACGAAGTCAATTCCGCGGGTTTATCTGGTGGTCGGAGAAAGCTTATCACCGCCAGGATAGTAGAGAGAAACTTTTGTATCACAACACTGTCCGACATGTCTCTTGCAACGTTAGGGGGCTCTTGCTTCGACGATCCATGGCGAGATATTTTTGTTGCGAACAAAGTAGCTATACGTATGGAGACGAGAACATTTTTTTTAATCAGCTATAAACAAAAGGATTTTCCCACCAGCTTTTATAGTTCACTCCTGATGAAAAAAATTATGGAAATTCATACTTGCTCTGCTCGGCAGGGGTGTTTTTGCCTAAACCCGACATAAAATGTCCGAAACCGCGAACTTTGAAAATTCGAGGGAAACACGAGAGAAGCTGGGGGATAAAAAAAAAAAAAAAGGGAGAGAAAGAGGATAATATGTAGTCTTCGTTGTGTAGCAAGAGGGAGGAGTCATATTAGCACAAAGTTAAGAGCAGCCAGTGTCTAGACGCGACGCCGACGGCGTGTAAGTAAAGCCTCTAATCCAGGAAAGTTGACGTCCATACGCGTAACGAGGTTCTCTCTTTTCGTTTTCCTGGTCCGGAATAGAGATAGCGCCCAGGTGTATTAATTCTCGTTAACTCGAGGAAAGTGCTGTTTTTTTTTTTTTTTTTTTTTTTTTTTTTCCTGTGTAGGTACAAAAGGGCGAGCAGCTCGCTGAAAATGCCAGAGCCGGCGATTAAGGGGAAAACCGAGGATCCGCGCGCTGCTTTGAAAATAAAAGCGTATGATCTTGGGTCTCGGGGAAAAATTTTTGAATTTTCTCTCCGGCAATAGTCGGGCACGAGGCTGGTTTTGAAAATCTGTTGCAACAAAGTCACAAGAGGTTTTTTTTTGTTGGAAAAACGTGTCATTAATACACGTTCTAATAATCTATTCATTTATATAATACTCTATGATAAATTGGTTATTTCTTTAAAATAAGGTAATTGTAATTTAATTCATTCAACTATTAGCTAATGAATGACGATCTGGATCCTCTGGAAAAGTTTTTTCAACAAATAGACGGAGATTCTCACTTGTCTGCAAGAGTACAATCACAAGAAAAAATAAAACAGAAACTCTTGCTGTATAAAACAAGCTTGGTACGATTGGATACAAAAAGAATTCATTTAACCACTGGGGGCACAGAAAAAAATCTCAATCCGAATTGTACGCTTTATTTTGTATTACTAATGCTGTCCCGATGACTCAAGGGAACGTCGAAAGATTATTCTCTGGTATGAAATTTATATTTTCCGATTTCAGAGGAAATTTATCTGCAAACATCATGCAAGATATCATGATAATTAAGAGCAATCAATTATTTAACAAACAGTAAAAAGACTCAAAAAGCAACAAAAAATTATCAACACTCAGTATTACAAACAGCAATATTGAAAGTATTGACAACACTGATTCAGGTATATGTAACTAAAAATTCTAAGATATCTATATTCAAAATAAAAATTGTTAAAGTTCAAAATAATATTAAGATTTCTTTAAAGTGTGATATACACGATAAGAGTTGATTTCTACTCACTATTTAAAGACAACATGATGGAGTTTTAAAGACTGATTGTTTTTAATAGTCTTATATTATTATCATTATGTGTTTAAAAGAAATAACTAATATTATTGGAACGCTTCAGAAATGATTTAATACTTTCTTAAAATTGTCTAATTAATAATTATCTAATAGTTTTTCATATTTTTAAAACATGAGAGCCGTGTCTTGAACATAAGATATGTTTCACGGCTGCACACAAGGTGCCTCTCTCACATGTAATTTCATATCATAATTCATTAGTAGTACATTGTCTGCAAAATGACGGACATATTTTTTTTTCAAGTACGGATTTTGAATACATCTAGTGGTTGAATTTTTCCTGTGGTTCCAGTTGGAATTTTTTTTACATTGAAAATTTGATTTTTTGATAGTGTTTATTCAATACTTTTGTTGCAATGGCTACTCCAATAATCTATTCATAAAATTGANTTGGAAAAATACGTTTTTCATTTTTTTTTTTTTTTTTTGTTTCATTTCGTATACTGAATTTTACCGATAAAGTTCGTAGTTGGCAAGATTAAAAAAAAACACATCACGTACACGATATTTTATTTCCAGAGGTAAAACTTTCTTTGCCGAGTTAATAATAGAGTGTACAGCGATGTGCTTTATATGGTAGATTTATCATCGTGTTCTATTTTTCAGGGGTGACTACGGGAGGTTGCAGATAACGTATACGTATACAAGTAGGGGTGTGTACATTTTGTTAAACAATCAAAGCTAACTGATTCAACAGCGCCAGAGCGATTGTTAATTCGACGGCAATACCGCAGTGGCCGTGTCCAATTAGCTTTGTTGGTGCGCGCGATCGCACAGGATGTATTTTTTATGCTTAGAAGGTGACAAGCGGATACGTTTTTTTTTGTTCACCATAGCTCGCAGGAAGTGCAGTCCATTAAAAACCTCTTTGGAAGCATTAAATTTATGACACATGCTCGAGAGAACAAGAACACAGGGTAGTGTCGTGTAAAATTATTATAAAAATCGTACGGACGTGTATGGATATTATCTTCAATTTATCGCCCAAATAATCATGTCGTTTTCGACATTTTACAAACACTATAATCTTTCGAAGCTCACAAAAATATTTCCAGCCTCCGAACCGGAAAAAAAAAAAAAAAAAAACAGTGAAGTAAGACCCTGCGAGCTTGAAGGGTCTTTGCGCGTGGGCGAGCCAGTTGGCGGCGGCAAAAAAGCTCGTGCGAACCGGTACCGCTTCAGCTTCGTGGAAGCAAAATTCGAAAATGCTCGTGCGCCTATTTTTAAACGCGACGGTAAGAGAGGAGAAGGGGGAAAGGGAGGAAGAAAGCTCGCCGCCGCCAGAGTCATACCACTCGCGCGATAAGCTCTCGCGGCCCCGCTTAATAATAAAACCGAGTGCGAGCAGCTTTCTTTTTGATTCTCTCTCGCTTACTCGGTTACTCTCGTTTGTATAAGTATGGGCTGTTGCACCGCGCAAATTGACCGCGCGAGCTTGGATGACGTCAGTCGACACCAACACGCCGCCTCGTCTCATTTTGCACAGAGTCCAGGGAAGGGCAATATTAAAGGCGCAGATGAGCCTTTTGAGCAAAAAGATATACGAATGCGCTATTTCTAACAATAATAATAATATTTCTTTATACTTGAAAATATGTGTAAGGTTCGGGGGTCGGACGCCCCGATACTTCAAAACAAAAAACAAATAAAAAATATAAAAAAAGAAGCATTGGCCAATGCGTCGATAATCCCGAGCGTGGCGAGGAGGGAACTCGGCATCTCACAGCTCAGAATAAAAATACATTCTGGCTGATAGCATCGCGTCGCTTACGCTTTATAAACACGACCGCGTGCTGTTAATTGCTGTTGGCGTTGAAAAAAAAGGCCCAGCTGTCGCGCGCACAGTGAGGCTTTGCGTATATTGCATATTTGCAGGAGTTTACCCCCGGCCCCTCTCTACCGGTGATGCTGGTTTATTTAACCGAACATCGATTTGACAACTAAGTGTCTAAAGAAAGATAAAGTAATTAACTACATAGAATATGTGGGGGTGTTTTCAAACGCTTGTTTTTTTGCATTCGAAGATAAACAAAATACTAAGAGTAGGGTATATTTTGCCGAGTTTCACGTGTTGATCATCATCATGTTACTTTTGATCTGAAACGAGAGCGCATGTTTTTCAAAACATATTTTTCCGGCCTCTCAATGATGCATATATATATTTAGAAACTCGGAAAACACAACGTTCAGCTGCGCTATAGTTGACTTGGTTATTGTTTTTTTCCAATTACGGTGTTTCATCAAATTAAAAAACTCAACTTTTTTTTTTTTTATTACCGTCCCAACGATTGATCAAAAAGGTAGTTAAAACAGAGATACGTACGGATTATCATGCGGAAGGTAAATTTACGAGGTGTATAAAACATGTGATGTTATACAGAGTAACCGGTGCGACAAGTCACGTGATAAAAACGAGGACAACGGCCGATCGTTGAAACTTTTTATCAATGAATCATCGCGGTATTGGGGGGGGGGCGATTCCGAACTTTTTCGATCAAATCGTGTATGCAAACTGCGGAATTCGGCGTGCCATTTTCCCGAATATCCGTAAAATCTGCTGGCCAATCGATTATCGGAGCAAGAACTGTTATACCAGCCGAGTCTATTACGGGATAATACAATCAGAGAGAGGGCAGGTGACTCCGACTCGTGAACCAAATTAACTACCACACGTACGTATACTGCAGCTGAAAATCATATCGAGCGCGTGCGAATCGCATTTACGGCTTCGCGCCCCGGAGATTCGGGGCTATAGGTACTAAAGTGGCTCCGTTCGATCGCAGCAAAATGACCCGCTCGGCCCTTTCCTCACCCCTCGAGCGATCGAATTCCCAAAGTTGTCGGCAGTCAAGAAGGCGATTTTCTGATTTTTCGCGTCTCCCTAGCGAACTTTCGCTGCAATCTCGAATTCCACCCCACCCCACTTTGGCTTTTGAGACTCGATAACTTTCCCCATTGGTGCGCGTAACGAAAATTCTGCTGCCGCCATACATATAGAGTCCTTGATTTTTCCTCTTACGCATCCTTTTTACGCTGATGTACAGGTTTAGGTGTATATACCTATATATACTCTTCGAGTTTCTGCTTTGCGTCCTTTGGCCTCTCGATGGAAGAAGCATAAACTGGGCTCGTTTGTGTACATTCGTGGGGGAGGATACATACACGGGTGAGCTTGAAGGGCACTATAAGCACACGCGCGGCTGGAAATTCGAGGGGGGGGGCGAGGTTTGTTTATCTCGTCGAGCGGTGATGGAACTGCACGTTTCAAGGTTGCGATCAAACACGCGAGGGTTTTACCCTAAAAATAAATAAATTTAAAAAAAAAAACCATCCAATGCTTCTTCTTCGGGACTAATGAACGCTTTGTGTGGGAAAAACGTATTTAAGTTGCGCGCACGCGTCAAAGACTGTGAAATTTGACGGTCGGAAAAAGCTCGTAAAGCTTTCCGAGGTTTTGCACGAGTCGCGCTGCGTACAAAGGCGCGGCATCTAATGCATGACCGCAAGAAAAAAGAGGAGGAGGAGGAGGAGGAGGTGCACTTTGAGAAAGGAAAATTGCCGTATCGGCTTCGTACGGAAGCACGCAAAGAAGGGAGGGAGGGGGGAAATTTTTCGCATTTCCTCTCCCACTTTTTCCCCGTCTCTGGCGGCACTGCGTACTTATATTGCGTATCTGCATTATTCATGCGAGGACAAATCGCGTTTTAGAACACCGGCCACGAAATACTTGCAAGTATTTTCATTATTTCTCGCGCATACGTAAGATATTAAATATTTCAAAGTTGAGTTCGCTTGATGGAATACCTAGTGAAAAGTTTGGGCGGCTCCTTGTCATTTTTTTAATATAATAAATATAATCATATCACCTACACGTGATTCGCGAAGAAACATAGTTTGTACTTGGAAAAGTAAAATACCAACACCAACGTACACAAATTTTACTAATAAGATTATGTCACGTTACACGGCAAATACAGTACATCTCGTTATGTATCGCTACACCTGGTTCGATTAAAAAAAAAAAGAGAAAAAAAATAAACATAAAATTTGTAAACTCGTTTGAAAGTAAAACGTCCCCAAAATAGCTTTCGGACACAATATTCAACAAGTTGGGCAGTAGTTTTTTCCAGCATTTTTCAGACAACTGTATCCACGTCCACGGGGGCGATAATTGATTTCCCGCTAGCCAGTGTGACACGGGGCATTATCATCGGCGATTCATCAGCAGGAATATTATTCATGCATTAATGGTCGCCGAGCCCGCGGGAATTCGGTCTCTCTCTCTCTTGTTCACTTTGGAGCTCCAGCTGCGCGTGGACGGCTCATATAATTGCGCGGGTGGTACAAAGCAGAGTGAGAGGTTGGGAGGGTCGTAGTTATCGAATTAGCTTGTGCGAGAAAGAGAGAGGGAGTCGCACCACCACCGTCAGCGTTTTGTTATATTGGGTGCAGCTACCGCTCTCTCGAGTCGGCGATTATTTTTCATTTCTTTTTTCTAGCTGCCACTGTGAGTTCTCTCAAGCTCTGCACGGCTCTCTGACCGACCCCACGGGTTCACTTGATAAGTTTCGGAATAAAGCACGCATTTTGCACGGGAGTCTTTTAGCTGCAGTATAACATAAAAATTTTATTTTTACAACCGTGTGCGTAAATTTACTGGTTTTGGTGCGTAAAGTACGATTTTCTACTGGCAAGTGTTTTCAAAAAACAGTTTCTCCCAGTTTAAGCTGGCACGGATACTTAAACTCATCAGAAATGTGAGTTATTGGGTTATTCATTTTTGTCTTCCCTTTTGTTTGCAGTACTTTTAAAAAAGTGCACTGAAAAACGAAATCACGTGATTTTTTTCATTTAGATATGTACCGTACAAATACGTTTGAAAGTTAAAAAAAAAATTTACGATCCTTTCCCTGCCAAATGGAAATTCAACCAATCGTGAGTTAATACGAAAGTCAAATACTTATTTCGGATCAAATGCTATCGCGCCGATGCACGCACGTCCAAGACTTTAGTGTCCCATAACTCACTTTTTATTTGAATGAGCCCCGAATGTAAAAAATGTCATTATTGCACGGAACTATTCGAGGCATATAATATACGACTGGTACGCCTAGAGAAAGCCAATAAACTGACTCGTGGAATTTTATTCAACTCCTCAGCCCAATTTTTTTTTCTTCCTTTTTTTAATTAATTCGTTTTTTAATGAAAAATGCAGTATGTGACAAGGTCAGCACGGTCATATTCACCTCTGCATCTTGTTATAAAAAATGTCGATGAAAGTGATACAAAAAATCCTCCAATATTTTTTATCTACAGTAAATCAATTTTACTTCATGCGGTTGTTAATTTCGGAGAAAAATCGAGCGAGTAAAGAAAAAATTTTTTTGCCACACTGCTATTTTCAAGCTTCGCCTCAATATTCCGTTTACATTTGCCAGGAGAAACTTTTCAAACAGCATTAAAAGTTTTTTTATTACAACTTTTTTTTTTCCCCCTCCCTCGAGCGAGTACAACGACTTTTGAAAACTAATAACGATTATTCTTCTTCTTCCTTATTTGAAAGCCAAGTAGTTACAGAAAAGAAATGTAATCCACAAAAAAAGGCTTGTAGAAAGTTTCCAGGAAGGAGTTACGTGCAAAGATACAAGCCCTTATGTTCAAAGACTGGGCGCTCAAGTGCCCATACAGTTATACATATGCGCATTGCCGTTGCATCTCTTCAATTTTTCGTCTCTCAAGCTTTGCATCTGACGTAGGTATAATACGCGATGTACACCCACAGAGACGTGAGAAAGAGAAAGCTTCCATCGCCAGCTGCCGGAATATAAATATAATACGAGTGCAAGAGGAAAGAGAGAAGAGTCGCGGAAATAGACCTTCAGAGAACTTGTATGTAGGTACACGCCATTGCGCTTCTTTTCCATCCACGGCACAGTGGCGCAAAAAAAAAAAAAACGGTGGCACACAAAGTACACTCATCGTCCCGTGCACTTGGCACTTGCGGTACGCGTCCCTGATGCACATATTTTTTCGCATTGCATCCTTGAACGGGCGTGCATATAATCGCAAGTTTTTCCATACCCTTTGGCACTTCCGCTCGTTTTTACGGATAACATTACGCCGCGATTTTCTTTCTTATCGCGCACACCTCGACAAGATTTCTCTTCGTAATCTTGCATAATCCGCATATCCACCCCCACGCATTATATACATGTCAATTATATTATAGTAGTACCTACAAGCGCGATAGTCCGAGTCGCACATTTGATTAGGTACGTTATTTTTTTCGCGGGGGAGAAAATTGGGATTCGTGGCTCGGTTCTGGTGCATAAAGTACAAGTAGGTGTATATCGGAGGGGGATTTCGGTAAAAGTGGCGAGATGATGCCCCGCCGCTGTCAAAACCGCCGAATGGTGGTATACCGTTATACAAACTTCAAGTCTCTCTTTGATCTCTCGGGCTCGAGTGCCGGTGAGGAATATATTATAAGAGAGAGAGAGAGAGCAATTGGGTAAGCAGAATTTGCGTGGGAGGCTGTCTACCTTATTCAGCGGGTTGATTAAAATTTCACGGTGCTTCTCTCCTCAATTTTTTTTTTTCTTCGTTTCTTTATTCGCCAGTACTTCAACATTAGAATTTTTTTTTTTCTTTTTCCCAACTAGTATTAAAAAAATTAAAACACCGGTCTCTTCTTTTTTAATTTGTCTCGATTGGCTGTCCGGCGTATCGACCTTGTGAGAGCACTCGAAAGCGAAAAAGAGATGATCAACATAAGTATAGGCCCACAACAGCTCCTGCAGAAGCAGCTCCTCTCGTTGCACACTCAATTACGTCAGGCGTGTCGTAAGCACAGTCCATTGTGTATACTTAAACGATAACCGGTTAGCATTTTTTTCCTTTTTTACATCTTGGTATAGGCCAATTGGGCGAATAATTGATACCCATATTCTTTATGGAGCTTCAACAACAACCGTAAATACCTACAGGGTTTGTTATAAGCTTTTGTCGGTGCTTTTTTTGATCTGTAGCTCAATTGGTTGTGAAATTTTTAGTTTTTATTGCAATAGTAAATAATTAGTTGACACATTTGCTTAGGAATAAATTATTTTCAATAAACAAATGAAAAGAAAAAAAAGTTAATGATTCGTCGAGTACATTAATCTACTACTTTGTGACTATACGCGATTATGATATACTGTTGTGACACATTGTAATCGCAAAGAAAGTACACGTCATCTCTTGTAAATATGTAATTGGCCTTTCAAAGCTTATACTATACCGCACAAAAAAAACTGAACAAAGTACATTGCATGTGTTGAAATTTGAAGTCATGTAAAAGTGAAAAAATAATGTTTTTTAATCAAATAAACCATAGCAATCCAAGTAAACATCCTCTTACGCTTTTAATGGCAGCGAAACACTTCTCAGTGCACGGAATGATCAAATACTCGGAAAAAAGGAAAAAAAGAAAGCTACGTTATACGCACGCCAAAAGAAAAAAAACAAAAAAACTTAACCTAAATGCGCAGTAGCTCATGAATGCGAATCAAAGTTTTTCTCAGCGTCGGATTCAGCTGAGTACTTAATAAAAAAAAAAAAACTCTAAAATTTAAAGGGCTTGCTGTGACTATATAAATATAATACATGTACTGTGCCGTTGCATGACCGAGTAAAAGGGAGGAGGGAGTATATATGTTGTGTGTGCACATGATGCCCGAATATGGAGAGAACTTGCGCCCGGTGCATTCGCTCGCGGCAGCTGCTAACTTATCTCGATTTCTCGCTCTGTACAACTCTATTCTGGTACACGTACTTGGCTGTATATGAGTACCTATATATAACCGACTGTTCTGACGGAAATATCTCTGGACCAGACAGCCGGGTTTAGTTTGTAAAGTGCACGAGTGCCAAAGTTATGCGAATGTGTGCTAAAATCCTTCACTCGGTAAATCAATGGAATCTCTTAGTTTTGCATTTAATAACATTTTTTACAAATCACCATTCGTTCGACTATTTGTGTTAAAATACGTTTTTCAAGCAGCAGCAGCAGACAGCGCTCAATGTATATACAAGGCGTGCCTACAACACTGCTAATCATTTAATAAGGCGGCTGATGCTTTTTATTTTTATTATTAATTGAGATGAATAAAGTAGAATGACAGGCTCCGAAAATGTAAACAAATATAAACTTCTTGTACGGTTCCGAATTAATTCACAGAGACAAGAGACACAACTCTTTTCACCCACACACAATTATTTTAGCAACTCTGGTATATTATGTGCAAGGATGGTCGCATACAAAACAACATCGACCCTAACCTTCCTCAGCGAGTGCCGGAGCCCGGAGCATCACGGACCATGGAAAGAAAGGACTTTCCACGAACCACCCACGTACAGTGTGGTGCACCATCATATATATACTTATAACGGAGCTGGCGGGTCTTCTTTATAATATATCGTTACTCATGGCTATCCAGCAACCAGTTTTAAAGAGCATTCGTAGACCTACCTTAGTCTCCTCTTCCTTCGTGTCTCCCGACGCCGAGGATGACTGTACCGAAGGCCCTGCGAAGATCTACAGTTGTATCGCTCGTTGCACTGGCGGTAGGTATATATAGATTTATATATATTATGCACACACACGATTTATGATCGCGGATGAAGGCTTACAACGAAAGCCATCCGCGACGCGGACAACAGACACCCTCGAGAGCAACACCGACGGCGGATGAGGCGCAACTCTTTGATGCTCACGAACGAGCTCGGAGATCTGATGGCTGGCTGTGAGCCTGTGAGCGGCAGAAAGGACAGCTGTCTGCAGCTTACGTACTACTCGTGACCTCTGCTGTCTCGTTGACAAGACTTTCAAGACTTTTAACTGTCAGGCTCCAGTTAATGTAAAATCTATTTACCTATTTACATTATGATGTAATTTATTGGTTATTCTTTCGGCAACTTGAGATAAAAAAAGAAGTACACAAATATGCTTTTGAATTTTTATCCTACAGTGGTTCATAACGAGATCGCTGGATGCGACTTTCGGAATCTTACCATTAAAAGATGAGGTTAAACTCTTTTTTACCGTTGACCGGTGGCTCAAACGACAGCTGAGAGAGGCTGTCTGCTATTGTCGTCCCGTTTCTGTATGTATGTATATATGTATCACGTCTCGGTGTCAACTAACCGGTGTAAACAAACGTGTTTTGTGTTATTTTTTTTATGTAAATGTAGATTTTAATTGTGAGTATTGAGTGCAAAAATATTCAAGAATAATGGGTTTCACAATGTAAGTGTACAACTCCCTTATATCTGTCCTTGCTCATTATCTTTCTGTTATTTTGCATGTTCGACTTGGCCTCTTTTCATAATGAATAATTTATACTTTTTATTTTAATGTGCAATAAAGTTTTATAACATAGCTTCATTTGGATACCTGTGGTCAATTTATTCAGAAACAGGATTGAATACGTTCATAAATTTTCATGTCACTTTTTTAGGTTATATCAGTATCCCACAACAGATAACAAAACTGGTCCTCAGATTATTGAACAATTGACCAAAAAAGTTATTACATTGGGTGCCAAACCAGCTGGACACTTTCTGGTTGACTGCGATACGTACATGTCAGTTCCACAATTAGGTGAGTCTAATCAATGTTTATAAACAAAATAAAATCTCATGAATCACGTAGTAACACAAATTGAAATTTTATAAGAAAATGCGTACCAAATACAGCATGGGATTAGGTGAAAGGCAAAATTCAAAACAAGACAAGTTGTATCGAGTACTTCTATTTAGCAGTAGTATATATTTTCTAGTATGTTTAATTTTATACAAACACGCAACATTTTGGTTCTGCCGACTGTTTCTTGTAGCAATCATGTATGGCTTGATATATTGATAACTTTTTCTACAAAGGTACAAAGGCGGGTCATCAATTATATTATTACAAGTTGAGATTTAAGTACACACATTTTAACATAAAATACACCTCTTCAATGCTTGCCAAGGAAAAGCAAGCTTCTGTTAGAATGAGAAAAAGGACAAGGTATAAATGCAAATGGCCATGATTGTTTAACGTATTGTTAAGTAACAAATAAAATTTCATGGCTTTAATATTTTTCTAAGTCATCCTATTTAAAGATAAAAAGATTTTAGAAACTCTTGGTGTTGAACTTTTTAAGCTTTAAAATTCAAACGTACCTCATTGATCGATACATTTTGTTACTTTTGTATTATAGACTTTGAAAAAGATCAGTATCTCTCTATTCTATAGAACAGTAGTACTCTATAAAGTTGAGACAATCGTTTCTCAGAGAACTTTATTTTTATATATTACATTAAATTAAATTACGTAACGACAAAGGAAGACGCATAAAACTTTTTACAAAATAATATATTCTATGCAGATCACACGGTTCATTTCGGCCTTGACTCCAATGATGCATTCACCTTTTTCGAAAAACGTGAAGCCATTCTCACGCTCCCGCACACACCAGATAAGCAAAATATACTCCCATACTCACGTTACACTGGACTTATTCATCGTCTTTCGTTTCATCGCAAGAGCTGTGTCTACTATATACATGTGTATATGTACATGTATGTAACTGAGAATGTCCATCATCTCCAAAGTCAAAAGTTTTTAGCCCCCACACTTCTTTAAAATTTAAAAATCACTAAAGCCAACGATTGAGTATCCATGAAAATTCATATTTTTTCAATTATTCTTCGATACTTTTACTCACTCATTAGCTACAATACCTTGTTACCTTCAAACAATGAGAGCTGAAAAAGTGTTAATTTTAGAGATGAAGGACATTATTTTCAAGATGTATACGTATTCCCACGTGGTGTACGTGCAAGAGCTGCGCTTAAAAACTACGAAGGTATAAACAAGCAATGCATACGGCTAAGGCGTCATTACAAAAATATTAAATCTAGCAAGCGAAGCTGGAGGAGGCGAACGGTCTTTCCAAAAGACCGTCGAGCCACGAGAATTTTTCTTTTTCGCATCATATATAGCTCTCGTTTTCGTGTACTTATTATACACTTATTGAAAATCAATCTTCACTCTCGTTCGTGTACACTCGGCTATCAATCATGTATAATAATATTTATATATATATATATGTATATATGTATATCTCTCAAGCATCCATTATTTTATTGTCGTTAAGTTTCATTATTATCGTCATTTCTTTATAATTCAATTGATTTTTACCTTACACAAATTACCTACACAACGTATCGCGCGCGTTTCCGCTTAAATCGTTCCTATTACTATACGTTACTATTGTAATGTATACGTTAAGTTTATTTCATGTATATTAAGGTATTTCGGAATTGTTTGAAAAACAAATAGTTTTTGTTTATTTACGTTGTAATCAAGTCTTGTCCGTTGGTCTAAACCACAGGATTGCCGCTTGTTTCGAAGATTATTTACTATACATTTGCAACTACTTATTGTCTTTCGTTAGCTTACCTATAATTCAGAAATTTTATGTATAGACACATCCAAGCTGGACGCTTGGAATGTATCAGTTTGCTGAAAAAAAAAAAAAAAAAATCTTGCTCGCGGTGTACACGTAAATTGTCATTGAGATATAGTTGAGAAAAAATTCCCTTGAGAAAGGAGGCAGTGGGAAAGTATAACGTAAGGAAGTAAAGCGTGAGAGCTTCTTCGGCGACTATTTTAATTTGACTCCTATTATTAGACTCGATGACAATTTTTTTTTGTAGAAAAAAGTGGAGACTCGTTAAAGCTTTTTACGCGTAATTTTTTTTTCTCACTCGTATGAAGACTACGTAATTTTGGAATCAGTTTATTTACACGTGCTTAAAAAAGGCACACTGAAAAAAAATGAATCTTAAAAATCTAGTCGATTGAATTTTACATTTGCCATAGTCTCAGACTCTTCCGCCTGTCGTAAACATTTTTGGGTCCAAAACGAAAATTGATATGTCTTTTTAGAATTCAAATGGACTTTCCTCACCTTCCGATCATCATTTTTCTCAGTGTACAGGAAAATTCAATTATTTATCGAGCGTCTCAAAATTTTCACAATTGCAGTAAACGTTGAAAGCGATATTTTAGATTACCAATAATCATTAATCCAAATATTTATAATATTATTTCGATTGTTCAATAAAATAAATTTTTTTTATGGGAATCAGGAAACAAGTGATACTGACTTTGGAAATTTCAAGGGTAGCCTTACTGCGTATACTAGCTATTTTTTACTATAAGACGTATAGCCTTTGCGTTTCGCAATAAAAGAATCATTGTTCTCGTCACTACGATTATATACAGAAAAACTTCAATTCACAAAAGTGCACAGTGCAGAGTATCGTTTTTTTATTGTATCGTTCGATTCTAAGAGAAGTTATTGTACAGAGCCTACCATAATTAATTCATGAGTATGCATAATAGTTGTCCGAACGGTACCCAAGGAACGTCCGTCCGGACATTTCACTTCGATGCAACGACATATCTCGTTCTCTAATTTTGCAAAACATGCAAATGTAAATGCATGTGTGTAATTACAAGATGCTTCTATCTTTTACACCTGAGCGTCTATTACACCGGAGAAATTTCATGACAACGATTTTGTAATTTGCTCTCACTTTACATATATTTCATATAAAATACATTTCGTTTCTATAAACGTCATACGGCGATCCCTTTTTTTTTTTTTTTTTTTTTTCAATACGGATGCAATTTTGAAATTCGCTCACCTGCTGAAAGTCCATGTAGAGCTTGGTGGCGATGAAGGCGCAGAAGTAACTGAAACTGGTGCTGATGCTCGAGCCGAGACCGCGATACTCGAGTGGGAAGAGCTCACCGATGAGAAGCCAAGATATGGGCGAGATGCCCAGGGCGAAGGCCGTGGTGAAGACGAGGACGCAGATCAGTGGTATCCAGTCGTACTGGCCCGTCATCGTCACCGTCGCCTCAGCGGCGTAAGTCGAGGCTGGGATGCTCTGCAGCTGTGACATCGAGTTGTAGTAGGCGTAGCTACCGAAGCCCGCGAGCGCCAGCGACATGAAGACCGCGCTGGCTATCAGGAGCGGCAATCGGCCGACCACGTCGATCAGGAAGCCTGTATAGGCCAATTACAGATGAATTTTGATGTGAAGACGTTTCAATTAATAAGCCAAAGTATTGATATATCGGTGTACGTGGTGACTCACCCGAGAGAAGCGAGGCCAACAGTTGGACGAACCCAATGGCTATCGTCGCGTTGTGGGGGTTTATGTCGCCGAGGGTCTGGCGGAAGATATTCACAGCGTAGTAGTTGAAGGTGTTGGCCCCCGAAAATCTTTGGAAGAACATGAGGCCGCACGTTATGCCGATCGGCTTGTACAGCCTAGGCGTGAGCATGCTATTTTTGAAGGACTGCTCGTACTGTTTGGCCCGTGACATCAGGACGTTCGTCTTTATGATCTGAAACAAGAGATAGAGAGAAAGAGTTGATAATCATGATGGGTATCCTCGATCGGGGATTGTTTGATGCACAAAGAAAAAATTGTGAGAGCTCTTCCAATGCGCGAGGCAGTTGCTGTATCGCTATAATTTTTTCTCGCAAGAGACAAGTGCAGAGATGAAAAAAAAAAAAAAAAAAAAAAAAAAAAAAAAAAAAAAAAAAAAAAA
>NW_019379479.1:559343-570805 GCF_000648655.2 Copidosoma floridanum
AACTTGAAAAAAAAAAAAAAAAATACATAAACTTATATACAAATATTTACATCGTGTCGTTTGACGTCGAAAAAAAAAAAATATATATGTATACATATATAATCATACATGCACGTAAAAAGCCCGCTCCCGGATGGTAATGAGACTGTGTCTGTTGCTGATGACTATAATATGTGGACGACACAAAGAAACAAAAGTAAAACGGAGCGGGACTCAGTTCGATGACCACGACGACGACGACGGCAGCGATGAAAATCACAAGTAGCAAGTCTTATAGAATATAAGCGCGACAGTGTCCTTGCCGTAGACCCTGTACTCGCGCTCGTAGTGCACCTTGCCCGGCTCGAGCCTCTCGACGATCCGACCGTCCGCCGCTGCCAGCGCATCCAGGAATAGCCGGTCCTGCGTCTCCTCCAGCCGCGACGACGAAGACGACAACGACAGCGAAGGCCGCAGCGGGACCGGAGGCGCAGGACGGAGTGCCGGCTCCTCCAGCAGCAGACTGCTCAGGTCCTCGACCCGGTCGAAGGGCCTAGGATCCCTCTCGAGGATCGCCTCGATCTCCAGGTACTTGAGGTCCTGCAAGCTGTTGGGGTAGCAACTGAGCCGCTGGAGGTCCCGCGGCAAAAAGTGGCGCTCGAGCCCATAAACGGGAGCCGCCCGGGGACCACGCTTCGGCAGGGTAGCGTACGGGCGCTCGCTCGACCACGAGCTGTAGCAGGAGGGCTCCCGAAACACCGTTGGCTGGTGGTGCCTCGCCAGCAGAGACGATGACGACGCCGACACTTGGTCGAAGGGGGAATGCAGCCGGTCGAGTTGGAGCTCCTCGAGACTGCGGATGGCCTCGCGACCATACGAGGAACAGCAACTGCTGGAGGCACACCGGCGCGGGTCGATCAGCTCCTCGTGCCCGTAGCCGTAGTCGTACCGTTGCTCCAGCTGGTGCTGTTGTCCCACGGTGGTTGGTGGTTGCACGGCGTCAGCCCCGTACGCCCCGCGTCTCAGGCCTTGGGGCACGCGGCTGTGCCAGCTGGTGATTTTACTGCGGACTCCGCGACCGATACGGCCCGTTTTTTCGGCAAAGACGTTGCAGTAACTGGCCAGCCGGTGGTGCTCGCCACAGCGCCGGAAGAGCGAGGCGCAGTCGAGGGTGGTGGGCCTCGAGCGGCGAGGGTACGGGTAGGTGGGCGCCCCGTTGGCCATGACGGAGAAGCCCGCCACTGGTATGGGTTGCTGGTGGTACTGGTAACACATGCCAGTGGCGGGCGGTAAGTAAGCGTCGCGCGGGTCTACCTGGTTCGGGTAGGCCCCACCCGGTAGCGGCTTGTTTGTCTTTTCGAGGTTCGACAGCCCTCCTGTGAGGGAGGCCTTATACTACCGGGATTGGGCGTAGTCCGGGTTCATCTCGTCCAGCTGTTTGCCCTTGGTCTCTGGCACGCAGCACACGACGAAGCCCAGACCGAACACCGACACCACGGCGTACAACCAAAATGTCCCGTGCAGGCCCATCGTCTGCGAAACAGTACACATTTTAATTTATTTCACTATTACTTTACACGTCATCCACATTATCTTTCATCTCCAAAGCGAGTGCGGTAATCGTTGCCGCTTGCTCGTTAATCATGCCGAGTATTGCGTGAAATACAACCACTTTTTTTTCTTCTATTTTTTTTCACACCGCGGAAAATAAAAGTGAATCAGCGCGAAAGAATCGTAAACGATAAAACGTGGCCTCGATGAGAATAACGTAGCGATCGGGTGTTGATGAATTTAATTGTTTCGCAAAATAAATCGAAATTCCCGCAAAGTTGACGCAATGCTCCTATACCTTGCGTAATACGTGTTCATTAGCTGCACATGTATCGCTTGATAATTACAGTTTACCACGTGTACGTACAAAAACGGCATCTGCGTGGCGTAAATCGTCGACAAGTGTAACACGAATGCAGCTACATGTCCGACATCAAACCGAGCCTTGCGAGCGCAAGCCGCACCGTAGCGTTGAACCGATCATTAAGTCGTCGTGCGGTTCGATATTAATCGTCGGCCGCAGCATCGGTCACGGGAGAAAAGTCACTCAGTTAACGGCACACCCACGCACACTAGTGTTCTCTCGCTGTCGGTATTTTTCCCTGCAATTATAAGCTAATGCGAAAAGGCAAATCGCGAGGACTGTACATATTACGAATACGGTGTGTCTCGCCGCTTTGAAGTTGAAGAAGCAATGCTGCACTTCCTATAGCTGCACCTCCGCGTTTTCTCCTTTCTCGTACAGCTGATCTTCTTCGTCGCGCGGCTGCTGCTTAGATATGCAGGCCCGTGTAATTTGAAAAGAACGCGGGGGAGCGGCGCGCGATTAAGTCAATTATTTCCGGGGATGACATATGTAACGCGCCAGATTTTTTTTTCCATGCTAAACAATGGAAGAATGGCACACGGTGCGCCTTATAAAATGAAAAAAAAAAAAAAAGCNTAAATTAGAATATTTTTTCGTTTTAGATTATAATTTCAAAAATATCACTTTAGTTCACTAAACTTTGAATCTAAAAAATCTAAATTAAAATTGGTATAAAATATGTTAACGTCGATACCATATTTTACTCTCAATTAGTTTTTACATACACACATTTCACAAAATTGGAATTAATTTCTTCAATTTGCAATCGCATTGCGATACTGGATATCGTTGTCATCAAGTGCTTTCTTTCACTGTAAGACATGAAAATAAATCTTTCCATATTTCGTGTCTTTCTACGTGTAAATAACAAGATATGACTGTTACCTTGTTTACGAAAGAAAACTTGGAAATGCTGATTATCTGCTATTGTTGCGGGATATGGTTTTACCGATATGAATAAGATTTATAAAACGTCTTGGATTAGACATTTTCATGTACTCTTTGAATTATTTTCCGCTCGTATTTTTTAACTCCTACAAACTATATAAAAGTACAAAATTCAAATACATTTCTCTAGTACATCGCTAAGTACGTTGAGCTTATATTACTCCAGAGCTTACGATTGAAGATGAACTTTATCAACTTTTATTCCATTAGACATATCATGCATCTATGTGCAAAACAACTGAAAGTACATTTTTGTAACTCTCGTAATTGTTATAAATTTTTAATGGCTAACTCCACTTTCAGCCCACATACACCGTCACATAAAATTGTATTAACACCACTAGAGCAAGCGAAGAAGTCTCCGATTGCGCTTTATCGATGCAATATTATTCACTTGAAATATAAAGCGTATCTACTCCCTGTATTCCAGCGCAACCAACATTTTGCCGTGAGCGTCAGTGAGTTGGTAATGCCAATAAGATTTGAAATAAAATATATTAAAATTTAAAATAATTACGATGGTTACAAAAATGTACAATCAGTTATTTTGCACATAGTTGCATGATACGCCTAAGGGAGTAAAAGTTTATAAAGTCTCTGATCGGTTGTATGATAGAGAAAAATAAAGCTGTATTGACCATAAACCCTAGCTATGTTAGCTTGAATCACATAGTAAGGTGAGGTTTGGTCATTTCAACTCGATAGACAAAAGCCATTATGGCTTTGCTACAGACAAGCGATAATGACGAAGCTTTGTTAATTAGTATTAACTGAGTTTTTGAATGAAATTAATAAAATTTATAAAATGTATGTCATTGTTAGCATTATGGATGTGTGGGTATGTGATCAGGCAATAAAATGTACAACACTATCTTTCTTATTATAAAACACGAACACGTTCATTCTCACTATCTTAAGTGTATGCTATCTTGAGTCTTTACAATCAAGGATACAATCGTAAGCTGAACTGAAGTAAAGCAAGATGAAATCAAATAAGGAAATACGAAAATCAGGGAGTGCGTATCGACAGACTGACCGCGCGAGAAGGAATAAACTATAGGTATTAGATGCTGAAGTGCAGCGTCACGGCGTCTCGTCTTTTTGATATTGCGCATGCGTTAGAATTCAGTTACAAGCGCCAAATATACATCTAACACAAAATGAAATAATTTTTTTATAGCGCTGTTACTCAAGTACAGCTGAAGGTACAGTTGATACTGTGATTTTGTCACGACTTTCGATAGTTGGTACTGCTACAAAATTTTCACTCGGCAGTGATAAAGCTTTGTATCATCTGTCTTTCTTACACCGTGGCCTCACCCAAGATCCAATTAACGCAAGAGAAGATAACCGAATCCATCGAAGCGCCTATAGTAACCAAACTCGTAAACTGAATCCTCCCTTCCAGCAGTTGTATCATCAGAAGCTAATATTATCTAATTGAAGTGTTAAATATCACTAAAATTAGTTGTAGACGTCAGTGTACATACATATATTTCTTAAGAACAAGTATTTTTATGCATATTACCGAAAGGATACAATATACATACATGGAGTAACTAAAAATCACAACTGTATGGCTGTATATTTACTATTAGTAGTGTATGTAACTTTACCAACCGAAGCTTTTCAGCTAACGTTAACAAAGAAATATATTTGAGGGGGTTGTCACGGTACATTACGCATTAAAAGTTCGATGTGTGAAAATCTGATGGGACTGCACACCCCACTCAACCCGTAACAATGAATTTTTATCAGTTACTGCACTCGCCATGCATTCCGTCCGGGGTCTAGTCATCTGTTTGTTTCGTTTTCCGTCAAATTTTTTGCAAAATGAGCTACTTTAAGTTGCAACATCTCATAAACTATCAAGCATGGCTTTCTGAAATTTTTGAAAGTACTTCTTAACGTGGTCTGCTTCGACATATTGGTTTCTTACGAAAATCTATCAAAAATTAAACATGTTGTATAAGAAGACGTATCTTTGGCAGAAAACTTGCGACGACCTCTCCATAAGACTCCGCGTATAATGGAAAAACTACGAGATTTTTTTTCTCGAAAACTACGAAGCTCGTTCCTGTGAAACTGTTATGTGTTATGTGTCCTGATAAAATAAGGGTCTTACAATTTTTTAACAAAATTGTATAAAAAAAGTAAAATATCACAATAACGCCTCAAATTCACATTGTTACACTGAAAATGCGTTCAATGCTTAATGAAGTCGTATTGATAAGTAATATAAAAGCTATTTCTCTGTATGACATTATATGATTATAGTAGTCATACTAACAACTGATATAATAGCTATTCTCATGTATGACGTTATAATATAATAGTACCTGACAATAATTTAATAAAATCTAATTGAAAAAATGGTAGAACACTTTTTATCTAGTTTTGTTTCCAAATACCCAGTACACATACTTTACATTCCTGTACTATCGCAATAGCTTTATTTCAGAAAAATAAACTTTTCTTTACTAAAATCGAATCCGTTGACAAACCTAAATTTGTCGTAAAATGATTCGTGTATCAGCTTTGCTAAACGAAATAATCAGTGCTACCTGCTAAAGATACTTATGTAAGCTGATTTTACACAAATACCATCGGTCATATCCATTCTTTCAGACAGTGTATTATAATATGAGGGAATCCATAAAAAATGTTCCGTTTAATCCCCGATTTTTAAATAAAATTATCGTTTGAGACACACTGTTGAGATAAAGCTTGTTTTGCTCGAAATGTTATGTACTATAAAGGAAAAATCGTTAAGATGGGATTCAGTAGAGGTGACACCCTTTTTTCGTAATTTTCATGTTTAAATTATATGTATATAGATGGGAGTAAAATATTATAAGCCCAATTTCAAGGGTGTGCCTAAATAAAAAATTTCATTAATAAACCGGGGATAAAAAAGGGATATTTTTATGGAGTTCCAAATAATTATAACATACAATCTAACATAATTATTATATATCTTAAAAAACAGTTAACAAGTAGTTTTCCGCGTTTTTCTTTCTAAATTTTGCTTGTAACTTTATTTGGGGTATTGTATTGCAGTAATTGCTCAAAATAATTTATTCGTTCTTTGATTACCTATAGATTGATACCAGTGAGATTATCTTTGACCTACTTTTTCCGAAGTTATATTGCAAAAAATGAGAAAACCGTCATACAAAATTTAAATTTTGTAACACAGTTAACTTTTACAGTTAACAATAAATTTGCCTTAAAATTCAGAGTTTGATGCTTCTTGTGACGATCTGTAAAAACGTGCAAACGATCTTTTTCTATCATTAAAAATAATGCCAGAAAACGATTATCACTTTAAAAATTAATTTGGATGCCCTAAACTTTACACTATAGCAGAATTAAATATCTCAAATCAATTTTATTAACGATACTAAAAGCATTAGCATAAAAAAAAATTAAAGTTTCCGTATCTGGTGGCACATGTCACCAGAGCAGGCATCTGGCCCGAAGAACTCCTTGTACTTGACCTGGTTGGATGCGCACCGGAAGCAAACTATACCCTACCTACTGACAGTGCAGTTAACAAACAAAATAATATAAAATTATAAGAAAGCGTTAATCCAAATAAAGTCAGTGAGCCGAGAAAATTTGCTAGCATATTTACGATTCACATTATTTACATTCACTTTAATCAATTCCTTACTTCTTAATCATAAAATATAGGAGATGAAATTCTTAGAAACTTGACAAAACTTTTAACGTATAGTTCACCAAATTGAATAAATAAAGTAATTCTAAATATTCTGTACATTAAGAGAAGAGGATACTTAAAAAAAATACAACTTTTACAATAAGACAACTTTATTTTCTATACATTTATTCGTATACATGTACATTAAGCTATAATTGAGCGTAAATTATTTACACTTTTTAATTAATGGATAACTTAAAAAAAAAGAACACACATATTATTTATCGAAAAATTGTTTTGTCCCAAGATTTATACTGATTGGATATGTTATTCCATGTATGGAAACAGGGGCTGTAAAGTCACTTTGATTGGTTTAGAAATACCCGCATTTGGATTCCGATTATGCATAGACTTCCATAGCTTATTCCATAACTGAAAATCCTATAAAGAAAGTTTTGAACATTTTTCGCTGAAAAAAACAATGATCAAAGCGCATGCAGTTTAAAGCTTGAGTTACTTTTGCGAACAGTTTGACTAAACTAATAAACACTTGTGGTGTTTTTCCCGAATAAAACATCTTATAGTTAAACTTTTAAAACCAGGGTTATTTTGTTTGAAATTTCATGCACTATAAGGAAAAAATCATAAACATCAGTTGAAACTGCGTGAAAAGAAGAAGGAAATCGCATAGTGTCTTTCATGTAAGTTTTATCATGCAAATAGTTAGGTAACAGAGCTTAATACCTGCAAAAGTTGCGGATCATCAATTTTAAAAGGACGTGCTTTTTGTACTTTTNAAAAAAAAAAAAAAAAAAAAAAAAAAAAAAAAAAAAAAAAAAAAAAAGCCATACCTGTAGCTCGTTCCTGATGTCGACCTCGGAGCCGCGTAGCCACTGTAGACTACTGGCAGCCTCCTCATCCTTGCCGTTGAGCACAAGGTAGGAGGGCGTCTCGGGAATGAAGAGGGTGCCGAAGAAGAGCATCGACGGAGCGATGGATACCAGAAGGGCGCTCTCCCGCCAATTGAGACACGAGCCGGATATGTAGGCGAGCAACACCCCAACGTGGCCCAAAACTTTCAGCATCGCCGACAGACAGCCCCGTATACCCGGCAGCGATATCTCCGATATGTACACCTGTCATGTTATAGTTGATTTATTGTTTTGATCGTGCCGTTTTTTGAAGATTATACAGTGTATATCTGTTACCTGAGCGACCATCGTGATGATGGAGCAGCAGAGCCCGACGGAGAAACTGGTAAGGTAGATGAGCTTGACGCTGGGCGCGAGACCCGTGAGGATCCACGCCACGGCCAGGGGCAGGGAGGTCATTCTGAGAGCCAGCCGGCGACCCTTGCGCATCGTCCAGTCGCCTATGATGGCACCGGCCCAGGCGCCGAGCAACGACAGCGCCGCTACCCACGAGGCCTCCTGCTCCGTCACCGTAAACGCCATCCTTGTAAAACAAAGGGAGTTATAGTTACACCTGGGCATCCATATGCGTGGCGATAATGACTCATTTGGAAGATCGACTCACCAGGTGCTGAGCGACGGGTAGAGGTCGGGCGAGTTATTGTTCAGGAAGGAGTCGAGGGTTGGGGACGTGTAACCCTTCGCCAATCCCGAAGACAGTGTACCCATGGACAGAGCCAGGGTCGCCAGTACCTGCGACGACAACAAAATACTTTGCTCAAACAACAAAAGTCAATGGCTATACTTGTGGAAAGGGGGTTTTTTAAACTGAGTGTCCCAATTGATTGATCCCCTCGCTGGATTATCATTGGAGGATGTAACCGGACCGAGAGGGGGTGCAAAGTTTTTTAATCAGCGACGCGCACTTGGAATAATCACGAGGAATCGTCCTCGGGTCGAACGAAATGGGTATATAAATATATGTATCGATCAAGAGA
This sequence comes from Copidosoma floridanum, assembly GCF_000648655.2. The sequence goes on from NW_019379479.1 coordinate 567,762, forward strand.
GTCGAGGTAAGTCGGTCGCAGTGATACGTATACATATAGGCGGTGGAGGGCTTCGGATGTGGTTTTGCACGACTCGCGGCTCCCGATGATCGTCGATTGTCGGAAGCAAATCTCGCCTCGGTTTATCCCGCTCTGTTTCTCCGCTCTACTCTCGGTAGAGATCACCCAGTATACACGATGTACCGTTTACGGAGCAGTGGCTGCGTTGGCTAATGAGCCCGCACTGCTCGATCTTTTCGCTCGGTTATACACGTGAGTATCTTCGGTCCAATTAAAAGTATTCTCGCGCGAGCAAATTTGAAGTCAAGCAGAGAGTCTGGGAATACCAATTTCCACCACAAGCCAACTTGTAATGTCACACGGATACGTCGTCCTGCACACGGTACGAGCCATTGTGCGATTTACATGTAGGTGTACCTAATGCATATATATACGTATACTGCTCCGACAATGGGCAAGTCGGCCCGGAATGCGCGAGACTTATCGCGCGCGATAAAACAATGGCCCTCCTCTGTAATATATATACATACATTTAAGAGAATCTGCTACTCGCACGAGTCGTTCGTATTTATTATACCCATCTGTATATGTATATGCCTGCAATGTGTGTTTATATTCCTTTTTTACCCCCCCCCCCGGAATTCCAAATATATATATATATCTGGGTTATATCGATTTTTCACGTGTCCATTGTATTACGGATTCTGCAATCGTGGCTATCTCGTTATTAATCACATTATTTGTCTTGCTTCTGGAGCAAGTATACATTGTAGCAACCGTTGCCTAATTGTACGGTCGGCGTTTGTCAAAAGATATCGTACGTAACATTCGGACTCTTGGCTCGCGACAATTGAGCTTTTATTTCCCCCTCCAAGGTCGATTCGCGTAAATCATTAGAGTATAACATTGCGTAGCTGGGGGGGGGGTCGCTAAAAGCGCATCGAAAATTACAGTGATACAGTACCGCTGAGCAAAGAATCGCTTTTCGATTAGAGCACCGGCCGTGGGTAGGAGGCGGGGGGGGGGGGGAAGAAATCGCGGATAAATAGCGTTCTCGGAAGGAAGGCCGGCTGATTGATTGCGAAGAGGGGAAAAAAAAAAAAAAAGAGTTCCGAGAGCGCCTAATATCGAGCTCGGGTCATTAGCTCCGGCGGCCCCCCGAGCGCAATTCCCTCCTTTAAAGGTATTTTACGTGCACACGGGTGTAGCCAATAGCGCGTACGTGCAATCGCCGATGCTCTAACCATTTGCCCTCTCGTATACGCGCCTCTCCTCCCTCGCGCATTATTCAACCAAACCGTTCATTACGGCCGATGTCTTCATTTTGGGCGGTCCACCCACCCCCGTTTTATAGCTATTTCTATTGCCGAGACTCTTTCTTTTTTCCAAGATCAACAAACACGCGCTGCCCCGCCCGAAATTCCACCGTAGTATTATAAGGATACCCGCGCCGTCGATTTAACTTATTTGCCTCCGGCATACAATACAATACCAGGTAGGGCGAAACAACAAAACACAGCCATGTGTATAGCGCTGCATATATATAGTGTGGCAAAGTTTACTTTTTTACCCCCCTCGTTGTCGGTCCCGGGGACGAAAAATCCAGCGAGCCGATCAGACGAAAAGCTCGCACGGGGTCTCGACCGATCGGCTTCGCGATGCGTTCCGTATCGAAAGTTTCCAGTGGGTGTACAATACATTTGTGTGTATATATATATATATTTATAGAGCGGAAAACACGCGAATGCACTCACCTGGGACGAGTGTTGAGGTCGGCTGGGCGTCGACTCCATGTGCACAACTGTGGCTCGCGGGACTTTGAGGTCGTCCTCGGCCTTGCTTGGTACCGTTGTCACCTGCAACACACAACAAATCGATCGTCTTTTACTTACTTCCATCTGTATATTTTCACCAGCTTCAATTTTTTCTTTCGACATACACATGTAGAGTCTCTCCGAGCAGAGTTACTTTGTCACGTAGTGGAAAAATTAGATGCTTTTAGAGAGGCTAGCGAGGGTTTTTTTTTTTTTTTATCTTGCGCAGGAAAAGCGTCGTAAAAAAAAAAAAAAAAAAGAAAGAAAGAAAACCTCGCCGGGAGGAGATAAACGTCGCATTAACGCGCAAAAAATTTCGTCCGCATTAATAAACGCGCGCTCCTAAGTAGCTTTCGGGCTCGAGGCATTAATCTTAGGAATATTAATAAAATCAAGCTGACGCTCTCTCGCCTCGGCTGTATATATTTTTACTGCCCGGCGTTTCATATACCCGATGTGTACCTACTTAATATAATATCATACACTGGGACTCGCAACGAATTCGGAGGTCCGTTATATATATACACGTCACGGAGGCAAGTACCTATCATTAATTACTTTCACGCGGGTCGTACATTCGTATGTGTTTACGTACATTATATTCTAGCCCGAAGGGGTATCGGAGCCGAGCGACCACCCGAAAAGCAGAGATTGAAAAAATACTCGTTTGACTTTTTCACGGCAACACGACTATTTCGGGTGTGAAAAAATTCCGGCGTCACAGTTAAATCGTCAGACTCGAAAATTAATCAGCACTACCTGCTGTAAAAATGTAGGGACATAAAAAAAAAAAAAAAACAAGCACGGCAATTTAGCATCACTCCTATATAGAGCTACACTATTTTTTTTCCTCTAATAGCCCGATACGTCTAATATATACCATACGGTTTTGAAGGAAAATCAATCATCGGCTTGGAGCGAGTCGAAAAACCCGTCGTCCTCGCGAGAGGAGAGCTTGGCTTTTTTTTTCCCAGATGCGTAAAATACGCGCGCTCGTATGCAGTGCTTTCTCTTGTCAATTGCTGGTGATGCCTGCAGGGAACAATAGCTGCGGGGGTACACAACACGGGCGGGTTAAAAGCGGTGCAGCTGGTGGTTTTACGCTCGCGCTTGCTTTTAACGAGCGCGGCGCATCATATTGTCCAAAGACTGTCATTAACTCGAAAGGGGGGGAGGGGTCTTTAATGGCGCGCGTCTGCGCAGCTTTTAGTTCTCTTTTTTTTTTTTTTT